>JAMWET010003738.1:107500-225864 GCA_024036415.1 Prochilodus magdalenae | reverse complement strand
GCAATGTGAGGATATCATTATGGACCCCTGCACTCATACGTTGGAAAAAGGCTCAGCGGATAAACACCACTACCACAGGGAGCCACAACCACAGTGGAAAGACTGGGGTTTGAATCCTGGTTTGGGTGACTAAGCGTGCTACACCAAGAAGAGTCCTTGGCAAGACTCCCAACCACTACATTGGACACCTTAACGTGGTTGGTGTGGTGCAATGGATAACACCACTTGTCATTGAGATACCACACCATGTGGGAGATTGGGGTTCGATTCCTGGTCTGGGTGACTATGCTGTGCTACACCAATAAGAGTCCTTGGGCAAGACTCCCAACACTACATTGGTCCACCTGTAACGTGGTTGGTGTGGTGCAATGGATAACACCACTTGTCATTGAGATACCACACCATGTGGGAGATTGGGGTTCGATTCCTGGTCTGGGTGACTATGCTGTGCTACACCAATAAGAGTCCTTGGGCAAGACTCCTAACACTACATTGGCCCACCTGTAATGTAGTTAGTCTTGTAAGTCGCTCTGGATAAGAGCATCAGCTAAATGCCATAAATGTAAATAATTCACAGAAACAAACATGTGGGAGTCTACAAATGTAGAGGAGAAGAAGGGTAAATATGGATCATAATCTATATTTCTAATCTACAGAAACTTGTAGCCCATCTGACTCACACACTTCCCTTCTCTTTTCTCCTGAAATATATACATCACAAGTTCCATCATTCCCAAACCAGTGAGCAACACTGACCTCGGTTTCAGCTCTGTTCTGCATGCCATTATGGCTAAATGAATCGTCCTCTTTTTTGCGGCTCTGTGTGCATGAGAAGGAAGTAGCTGATAAATGTAGCTGTCTGACTGTGAGTAAGCTCCTCGGGTGTTTAATGGATGCTTCTATAGGCCTGACTTCCTCTCGGCCCTTTTGTGTCGGGAAATTATGGTATGCATGAGGTCACGTCCCGGCACACACGCATGCACATGCTTGCCCTGGAAAGATGATTACAGCCTTCATGCAAGATATTTACATGAGCCACAAGCAAGAACTGACAGGAAGTGCCGGAACATCTCCCAGGGGTAGTTCCGAAAAACAGGGATGCGGCTAAACACATAGAGCGCATATTACACATCTCAGCGGATGCAGTCATGGTACTCAAAAAGCCTCTGCTCTCCCACAGTGAGGAAGCTACTAGCCATATGTCAAGTTCAAGTGGGGTACTATGTTGTCCATCAGTCTACAAAACAAGCTCTGTGCTGTACACTGATCATCACGAGCACAGTAGCACCAACGGAAGGAATCAGCCGAGAGGAATGAAACTTGGTGGGTAGGTTTGATTTGACTCAACAGCCACGATTGGGGACATTCGGCAAGCGGTGATCCCTCAATAGGTCATAGTGGCAGCACCACTGGCAGACAGCCGTGAGACACAGGACTGTGCTCACGTAGAGGTAACCACCACAGCAACGTTGCCAAAGACTTCATTGGTGTTGTGCCAGATTGTCATGGAGTGACTCAGAATGGCAGTGGGTCATCTTCTGTGACGAGTCCCACTATTGTCTTGGTGGAGACGATCATCTGAGAGACAGGCTTCTGTATGTGTAGTTCAGTAAATATTGTCCCTAGTAGTCTAAATGTATCATCATCTATAGATCCTGGTAACCTTTGTCTTCCTTCCCAACAGCACTGCAATCCCACACTTTCTTCTGGGTGCAGCTGTTCTTTTAATAAGGATGTATGTGGAAATGGCTCCTTTGGTTGAGGTGACAGTAAATATGAACCACGATGCCTACAGGAGTCTTGATGTCTCCAATCTCGTCGAACTGACTCAGAACCCAGTTTACAAGTATCCTCACTTTAACCACATACAGTGAGGAAAACAAGTATTTGAACACCCTGTGACTTTGCAAGTTCTCCCACTTAGAAATCATGGAGGGGTCTGAAATTTTCATCTTAGGTGCATGTCCACTGTGAGAGACATAATCTAAAAAAAAACAACCTGGAAATCACTATGTATGATTTGGGCAATGGTGAGGATATATATGGACCCCTGCACTCATAGCGGTTGGAGTAGCTCAGCGGATAACACCACTACTCACCAGGGAGCCACCACCACATGTGGGAGACTGGGGTTTGAATCCTGGTCTGGGTGACTATGCTGTGCTACACCAATAAGAGTCCTTGGGCAAGACTCCCAACACTACATTGGCCCACCTGTAACGTGGTTGGTGTGGTGCAATGGATAACACCACTTGTCATTGAGATACCACACCATGTGGGAGATTGGGGTTCGATTCCCAGTCTGGGTGACTATGTTGTGCTACACCAATAAGAGTCCTTGGGCAAGACTCCCAACACTACATAGGCCTACCTGTAACGTGGTTGGTGTGGTGCAATGGATAACACCACTTGTCATTGAGATACCACACCATGTGGGAGATTGGGGTTCGATTCCCAGAGATTTTCTATAGTCTATATACTTTCTATATTTCTATATACTTAGAATAATAAGTGGAGTGGAGGTGGAGTTTTTAGAGGCGGACTAACAGGTCTTTGAGGGCCAGAATTTTTGCTGATTGGCAGGTGTTCAAATATGTATTTACAGCAGTAACACACAAATAAATTATTTAAAAATCATACATTGTGATTTCCGGATTTTTTTTTTTAGATTATGTCTCTCACAGTGGACATGCACCTAAGATGAAAATTTCAGACCCCTCCATGATTTCTAAGTGGGAGAACTTGTCAATTAGGTAGATCAGACAAATGGCCTTCAAGACGGTCAAAACCTTAAGCATCGTAGCTCATCATCTCCTGTTTGAACCCTCAAATAATGCTGTGTGAAAACAACCCTTTTTGCGTCATATCCATAACTGACTGGTGATGGGTCACTACATAACAGAACACACGCTGGGGTAAACCGACTCTGAGAACGGTGTGGGGGGCGTGGCTAATGAGCAGCCTGATTGACAGGTCTCTGTCCAGCATTCCTAGTCTGCTCCACCACTCATTCAGAACTAAATCATTAGAAAGTGTACTGGATGTGGAAGTGCAGTCGGATAGATGGACGGACTGGGCAACACATGAATTAAAAAAGGGAGAAACGAATGTTGGTGTAGATTAACGAATAGATTAACGGATGAGTAGGCAACAGGCAGCTACAGACAGGTGGATCTAGCCTGCTAGCTTTCGGTTATGCTAGTTAGCATTAGCTCACATAGTTTCTCTGACTCTGATACCATATTGTGTGGGCGGGACCAGAGACGTCAGCCTTGGGATGGGTCAGGGGAATGCCCACGGAAGCGTTAGGACCGCCGAGTTTGCACGGAGAGGGGAGTAATGTGAGTGTAGCGGTCATTTATCGGTCAGTCATGATTCACAAGCTCTACTTTACTGTTTGCTTGCAAGAACGAGATTAACGTCATCAGAAAGAAAACAGGCCTTTATCTCCCCTGGGTCTTTAAAAGCATCCAAACAGCGTTTCATCAGTCAGACGTCAAACTTCAAACCCTCCGCAGGCCCCCACCCAAACACAAACACACACAATCGATACCTGCAGCTTCCCTAACACCAGCCAGACAGCGCTTCAGCAGTCGAACACAGAGACAACCTATCATTTATCTATGTCCACAGGCATTCTCTCTCACAAACACATCCGAGCACAAGCGCCTTCAGACAAAAGCAACCGGCCCGAACAAACAAGGCTCAGGAAGAAGAGGGGAACAAATACATTCTCTCCTGGATGACCCGCAATAACAGGCAGAGGACGGGGCTGCATCCGGCACACCACGAGCACGTTTCTGCGCTCTGCGTGACAGCAGCAGAGAGACTGCAACATGTGGACCGAGAATTAGATACCAGCTGTTCACACTCGGAGCCACGCACACTACTGTTTCCACACCCAACTACTGTTTCCCCCACAGGCTCTGACTATAATAGACCAACAGCGCACTGACACAGTTCAGCATCGTGGAATTCTCGGAATACTGTACAGCACTGTTCAACTGTACTGTTCATCTCGGAATACTGTACAACTGTACTGTTCATTAGCTGTATGAATGTAATCTTGAGTAGTGTCCGAGACGGACACTACTCAAGATTACATTCATACAGCTAATGAACCCAAGCTTCCCCAGAGCTAGTACCTGTCAAGAATTCCAGGAAACATTGCTGGGATTCTTGGGCATTACGTCTCTGATGTCTGTCTCGTATAGGGTCTTTCACATGACGAAGAGAAATGCATTCTGTAAATGTCAATGACTCTGCTGGTGAATCCCAGTGTTGTGTGTATAGGGTGAATAGTGTGGTGTACAGTAACTCAGTAAGTATAATGTGTTAGTGTGCTGTAAGTAGTGTGTTGGTGTACAGTAACTCAGTAAGTGTAATGTGTTAGTGTACTGTAAGTAGCGTGTTGGTGTACAGTAACTCAGTAAGTGTAAAGCGTTAGTGTACTGTAAGTAGCGTGTTGGTGTACAGTAACTCAGTAAGTGTAATGCGTTAGTGTGCTGTAAGTAGTGTGTTGGTGTACAGTAACTCAGTAAGTGTAATGTGTTAGTGTGCTGTAAGTAGTGTGTTGGTGTAACTCAGTAAGTGTAATGTGTTAGTGTACTGTAAGTAGTGTGTTGGTGTACGGTAACTCAGTAAGTGTAATGTGTTAGTGTACTGTAAGTAGCGTGTTGGTGTACGGTAACTCAGTAAGTGTAATGTGTTAGTGTGCTGTAAGTAGTGTGCTGGTGTACAGTAACTCAGTAAGTGTAATGTGTTAGTGTGCTGTAAATAGTGTGTTGGTGTACAGTAACTCAGTAAGTGTAAAGCGTTAGTGTACTGTAAGTAGTGTGTTGGTGTACAGTAACTCAGTAAGTGTAATGTGTTAGTGTGCTGTAAGTAGTGTGTTGGTGTACAGTAACTCAGTAAGTGTAATGTGTTAGTGTGCTGTAAGTAGTGTGTTGGTGTAACTCTGTAAGTGTAATGTGTTAGTGTACTGTAAGTAGTGTGTTGGTGTACGGTAACTCAGTAAGTGTAATGTGTTAGTGTACTGTAAGTAGCGTGTTGGTGTACAGTAACTCAGTAAGTGTAATGCGTTAGTGTACTGTAAGTAGTGTGTTGGTGTACAGTAACTCAGTAAGTGTAATGTGTTAGTGTGCTGTAAGTAGTGTGTTGGTGTACAGTAACTCTGTAAGTGTAATGTGTTAGTGTGCTGTAAGTAGCGTGTTGGTGTACAGTAACTCAGTAAGTGTAATGTGTTAGTGTGCTGTAAGTAGCGTGTTGGTGTACAGTAACTCAGTAAGTGTAATGTGTTAGTGTACTGTAAGTAGTGTGTTGGTGTACAGTAACTCAGTAAGTGTAATGTGTTAGTGTGCTGTAAGTAGTGTGTTGGTGTACAGTAACTCAGTAAGTGTATTGCGTTAGTGTGCTGTAAGTAGCGTGTTGGTGTACAGTAGCTCAGTAAGTGTATTGCGTTAGTGTACTGTAAGTAGCGTGTTGGTGTACAGTAACTCAGTAAGTGTAATGTGTTAGTGTACTGTAAGTAGCGTGTTGGTGTACAGTAACTCAGTAAGTGTAATGCGTTAGTGTACTGTAAGTAGTGTGTTGGTGTACAGTAACTCAGTAAGTGTCATGCGTTAGTGTGCTGTAAGTAGTGTGTTGGTGTACGGTAACTCAGTAAGTGTAATGCGTTAGTGTGCTGTAAGTAGTGTGTTGGTGTACAGTAACTCAGTAAGTGTAATGCGTTAGTGTACTGTAAGTAGTGTGTTGGTGTACGGTAACTCAGTAAGTGTAATGCGTTAGTGTACTGTAAGTAGTGTGTTGGTGTACGGTAACTCAGTAAGTGTAATGCGTTAGTGTGCTGTAAGTAGTGTGTTGGTGTACAGTAACTCAGTAAGTGTAACTGAGTGGGCAGCATCCTGTGGGCAGCGTCTTGTGACCACTGATGAAGGACTAGAGGACGACCAACACTGCACTGTGCAGCAGCAGATGAGCTATCATCTCTGACTGTACATCTACAAGGTGGAGCAGCAAGGTAGGAGTGTCTGATAGAGTGGACAGTGAGTGGACACAGTGTTTAAACACTTTAGCAGCAGCACTGCTGTGTCTGATCCACTCACACCAGCACCACACACACATTAGCAGTACCTGTAAGGTCCGGTCGGGTCAGACCTCAAACTCACAAATTTGGCACGGGCCCGTGTAGGCCGACTACTTTGAAAACCTGTTTGAAGCTTCAGCACTTACTGAGGACTCACAGATAAACATTCAGCATATAAAGATTAGCGCTTCAGAGCATTACCACACTAGAGCGCTATAAGCACCGAGGTTAAATCCTAGAGAGCGTCCAGCGAGCAGAAGCTTACGAGGGTCAGGGGGTGCTACAGTAGCGCTGGCAGATGTTAGCGTCACTGACTCATAGCACGAAGATGCGTGTGGGAGTCTTAGCCAGGCCGTCTCATTACTCTATAAGTGAAGCCATAAAGGATTACAGAGGGTCCTGCGCTGTGAACAGCTATTCAGCTGCTGCGTGTGTGCATGCGTGAGTGTGTGTAGAGATAAGAGTCGTGATAACAGGCTGAAAATCCCAGACTGAAACCACCTTGGCTGCGTGTGTGTGAGCATACGTGGGAGGAAAAGAGAGTCGTGATAACAGATAACACCTGCCGGTGGCTGCGTTTCAGTGTGTGTGAGCGTGAGCGTGCATGTGTGTGAACTGCTCCATGCCCCCCAATTAATTGGTATGAACATGTGCTGGAGTGGAATGATTGAGCAGCTGCACAAGAGACTGAGGAACGGGCAGTATCTGCTACGGGTGAGCAAACACAGTGCTGTGCAGAAGTCAGAGACCAGCCTTCATTTATTTAACGTCCACTCATTCAAAAAAGATGACTGGCACATCAAACTAAGGCTGCTGGTGTTCTCGGAACAATGGACCGGCCACCCCAGAGTCCAGACCCCAACATCGCTAAATGTGTTTGGTGTTATTTGAGCAGAAAATCTCGAACCAACTTCTAAGACTGATCTTTGGAGGTGTGGTAAACAAACTCTTTTCCTTTCTTCACAAGTAACCTGAAAACCAGTTGTTGAGGCTTCTGTGGAACTGTCTGGTAAATACAGGTTGTCAGTTTTTTCCCCGACATTGAAAAAGAGCATAGTGCCATACTGAGCATAGTGCCACACAGAGCATAGTGCCACACTGAGTATAGTGCCACATGGAGAAATGTACCACACCGATAAAATTGCCAAATGGAGAAAAGTGCCACACTAAGCATGGTGCAACACTAAGCATAGTGCCACACTGAACATAGTGCCACATTGAGTATAGTGCCACACGAAGCATAGTGCCACACCTACCATAGTGCCACATGGAGAAAAGTGCCACAGGAAGCATAGTGCCACACGGAACACAGTGCCACACTTACCATAGTGCCACACTTACCATAGTGCCACACGGAGCATAGTGCCATACTGAGCATAGTGCCACACGAAGCATAGTGCCACACAGAGAAAAGTGCCACAGGAAGTATAGTGCCACACGGAACATAGTGCCATACTGAGCATAGTGCCACACGAAGCATAGTGCCACACTTATCATAGTGCCACACGGAGAAAAGTGCCACAGGAAGTATAGTGCCACACGGAGCATAGTGCCATACTGAGCATAGTACCACACTTAGCATAGTACCACACTTAGCATAGTACCACACCGAGTATAGTCCCACATGGAGAAATGTACCACACCAAGAAAGGTGCCACACTGAGCATAGTGCAACACTAAGCATAGTGCCACGCTGAACATAGTAGCACATTGAGTATAGTGCCACACGAAGCATAGTGCCACACTGAGAAAAGTGCCATAGGAAGCATAGTGCCACACAGAACACAATGCCACACTTACCATAGTGCCACACGGTGAATAGTGCCACACGGAGCATAGTGCCATACCGAGCATAGTGCCACACTTACCATAGTGCCACACTGAGCATAGTGCCACACTGAGCATAGTGTCACGCAGAGCATTGTGTCACACAGAGCATAGTGCCACAGTCATTCACCATCAGAATGGTAAAATATGTGGTCTCCGTGTTTATGGCAATGGCATGAGTGTTTCTATAACTGCTCATCTCCTTGAATGTTCATGCACAGCGGTGTCTAGAGTTACTCAGACTAGAGCATCGAAAGCGGCAGCTCTGCGAACAGAAACCCCTTGATGATGAGAAGCTGACAAAAAGGCTATGGTAACTCCCATACAACTGAGATCAGCAGAACAGCCTCTCTGAATGCACCACATGACCAACCTTGAGATGGAGACTGATGACCAATGAGACCCTGTCAGGTTCCACTTCTGTCAGCCAAAAACAAAAAGCTGAGGTTGCAAAGCAGACCGCTGAAGACTGGAACAACGTAGCCTGGAAACAAAGATGCCACCAGAAACCGATGCCAACAGAAACTGATGCCAACCACAGGAATCCATAAACCCAACCCTCCTTGGGTGAACAGTCCAGGCTGGTGAAGATGGTGTAATAGGGTGGGGAATGTCTTCTAGCACACTTGGGGCCACCAACACCAATCACTCATTGCTTCAATGACCACAACCAATTAGAGTACAGTTGCTGACCATCTTCTAACGGCTACTTCCAGCACGACCATGTCACCTAACAGCAGTCGTCCATGAACAGGAGAACAAGCTCAGTGATCTTCAGCAGCGCACCGAGTCCGAATCTTCAGAGAGATCTAAATTCAGAAGAACACACACGGGATGGATAAATGGTCATACTTGTGATACAGACTTCGTGACACCTGCTTCCTATCTCCACCGAAGAAATGAGAGTTGGCGAGTTTCTCTAGAATAGAGTGTTTACATCTCTCAGATGTTTGGTAAATTCCTCTTTGCACCTTTGCGTGCTTGAGGAGCCCTTGCACGCCTGCTAGAGTAACAGCGCAAATGCATGCGAGTGTGTGCATGCGCATGCGTGTGTGAACAAGTACGTCAACATGCGTGTCTGCTGACCCGTGCGAGCGAATGAGTGGATAAGTATGTGCGTGCGGAGTGTATGTCTGAGCTGCCTTGCATGCCTGTGTGTGTGTGTGTGCATGTTAGCTGTCCAGACTCTTACTGCTCACCCATCTGTCCCCAGTGGTCAGGAAGACAGATTAGGGGGAAGACACAGCCCGGTGGGGGTGGGGGCTCGCGTGTCTGTGTGTTTGTTGTCATGCACATATTTATAAGTATCTTTTCCTCCGAGACATTCAAGCAAACAAAGCGGTGCATACAGTCCGTATTCTCACACTGGCTCTAATATCCCGACTGTATTACAGTGGGGGCCTGAATGATTGAATATTTTATGGACACTAATATTGATTTTAAAAGACGAATTCCAATACAGATTGCACACAGCAGTCCAACAGTAACACCATTAAGCACTCAGACCAGGGACGCAATGAATGGACAGGAACAGAAATGAAGTGAGAAGCGGCCGTATGATTTATATCGACATTGCTAATGACTGTTTAATGGCTGGTGTCTTTTCCTAGCTCCCGGATGTAAACTGGAACCAGAGCGGAACTTTTACTCCTTAGCTCCAGGGCTAGTGCCAACTGCTCATGGCTAACACCCACGTTAACGCCTTATCTTTCCACTGGGAGTCACACTGGAGGGCGCTGACGTTTCCCCGCTTTCTTTCAGTTTCAAGCATTCAAGCCAAACGGAGCTCCAGACAGAGTAAAGAAGAGAACAGTGTTGCTGCAGAGAGGCAGATAGACAGCAGTTTCTTAATCCCAGTTTTACAACGCCGCAATAACAGACAGCGTGGAGTGAGGCGCTCTTCGTAAATGCAGTATGTCGGTTGGGATGTATTTAAGCCATATGGTGCTTAGTTGGTCTGTCTAATGGGATGTTGTTGGTATGTCTGATGGGATGTTGTTGGTCTGTCTACTGGGATGCTGTTGGTCTGTCTACTGGGATGTTGTTGGTATGTCTACTGGGATGCTGTTGGTCTGCCTGATGGGATGCTGTTGGTCTGTCTACTGGGATGTTGTTGGTCTGTCTACGGGGATGCTGTTGGTCTGTCTACTAGGATGTTGTTGGTCTGTCTACTGGGATGTTGTTGGTCTGTCTACTGGGATGCTGATGGTCTGTCTACTGGGATGCTGTTGGTCTGTCTACTGGGATGCTGTTGGTCTGTCTACTGGGATGTTGTTGGTCTGTCTACTGGGATGCTGTTGGTCTGTCTACTGGGATGTTGTTGGTCTGTCTACTGGGATGCTGTTGGTCTGTCTACTGGGATGTTGTTGGTCTGTCTACTGGGATGTTGTTTGTCTGTCTGCCGGGATGCTGTTGGGATGTCTACTGGGATGCTGTTGGTCTGTCTACTGGGATGTTGTTTGTCTGTCTGCCGGGATGCTGTTGGTATGTCTGCCGGGATGTTGTTGGTCTGTCTACTGGGATGCTGTTGGTCTGTCTGCCGGGATGTTGTTGGTCTGTCTACTGGGATGCTGTTGGTCTGTCTGCCGGGATGCTGTTTGTCTGTCTACAGGGATGTTGAAAAATATAATTCCCCATTTTCATCTGGCCCACTTGCCAGATGGGTTGACATCTCCGTGTAGAAAGATGTGGGCCACATACCCGCCAGATTAGGGCCATGCCTCAGCCATAAGTATGCCACTCTGCCGTATCTGTTGCAGAAGTGGACCAGATCTGTTTCGGGACAGGTGGACCAAATGCATGTTGTGAACATGTGGACCAACTTTGTATATCAGAAACCCTTAGTGGTCTAGACCTGCGCGTGAGCCGGCGCCACAGAGATGCTTTTCAGCAGAACATGCCAGTCAAAACCATGGGCTTTTACACAGTGCATGCTTTAGAGATAAAGGCAGGAGATAAAAAACTGTCATACGTCTGCAACGCTGACTTACAGGATCAAAGCACAACACGGCACACAAACAAAAGACAATGAGACTTAGAACCAATACACAGGCTACCAGCACGCAGGCTGTTCCCACTAGAGTTGGGTGATAGGCTGGCACATCTGATATCAGCAATACCTGACAAGTAAGCTGAAGGTTTATGATTTATGGCGATTATAAAAAAAAAAAAAAAAAAAAAAAAATTATACATATATATAAAACATAATTCGATATAATTTGATAATTCCTTGGATCATAATCAGACATAAACCAAATCACAGCAAAAAGTCTGACATGGAACATGAAATTGTTATGGATTATGAATTATGAATTGCATTATCACACATTATCACTTTAACAATCCAGAAGAAGCCTCTCCTGGCCATATCGTTGACCCTGATTGAGCAGCCAATGGCTTCCACATCAAGATGCCAAGAAAATGTCAGTTGGCTCGAAGGTGTTGACCTGTACCAATCAGTATGCTATCTTTGAGTCCCGACTACACATTATTGACTGGGATATAATTTCTGCTTCCATAGATAATATGTAAATACTGAATCAGCCTACACATAACTGGAGCTAGAATATGTGTTGTGTACCATCAACTGCACCATCAAATATGGCTGGGTTTGCAGAAGTGAGTAATAGCAACATGTCTACATTAGAAAGGCCTAATGGGTGTTGCCTTGGAGTTACGTGAACCAGGCTATCATTCTGACATTAACTTCTGACATTAACTACTCTATGTTTACATTAGACGGCGTCAGAGTGACAAGGGACCAGTCATTTCCTACGGGAGTACACAACTTGTGGCCACGATTTAGCGATAAGCGGCATGCGACACAGTGACAGAGCGACAGGCAACAAATCAAACAAAGATTTTCTAATCGCTATGCAAACGGATTATGACATGGTGAATCAACATTGCATGATGATTGGCTTCACTATCTTCTTCAGACCAATCGTAGACATAGGGGTCAGAGGTCCCCAGCTTCTGCTCTCTGAACTTTTAGTTGCAACCAGTATGCAGCAAGAACCTGGGGTTGGCCAGTTGAGGATGTCGACTTGTGCCACTTCTGACGGGAAAGGCCCTGGAAGGATATACAGCCATGGATGAGGAAATGGTGAATTCATATCCAGACCTGAGGGAGGCACTGCTTGCGAAGTTCGACATATCCTCTGAGACCTACCGCCAGCAATTCAGGGGAAGGTTGGTTCCACCAGGAGAGAAACCAAAGGAGACCTATCATCGTCTAAAGGGCCTCTATCGCCGCTGGGTGAAACCGGAATTGCACAGCAAGGAGGAGATCGGAGGGGTCATCATCCTGGAGCAGTTCCTGCATGTCCTACCAACAGAGGTCCAGACCTGGGTCCAGGAACACGAGCCACCAAATGGACTGGTTGCAGCACAGTTGGCTCAACAATACCTCAATGCCAGACGAGGATTGCCACGTTCCTCCCTGAGACCGCCCATATTGTTGGTGTCTCTGGGCCGTTAAGCTTAGTGTTGCCACCTTTCAGAATTGAAAATAAAGGACGGGGGTTGGGGGCGTGGTCATGTGTGAGTGACGTGTTCGAAATCGCATCCCCTATGTGATCTGATTCCGGGGTGGGGGTTGTTAGGGGGAGAGTGTGATCAGTCATGTGTGACACACGCGTATATCGGACATTTACGGTAATACGGAACAAAGCATGTCCCCTATTTGAGCTGATTCCCAGGTGCGGGGTGGGGCTGGGGGGGTTGGGGCGGGAGAGATCATTCATGTGTATGTGACAGACGTGTAAATCGGACATTTATGTAAATACGAAAAAAAACCCCAACATTTAATTGCCAAATAAAGGACGACTCCATATTTTATGGGACGGGTGGCAACCCTAGTTAAGCTATCAATAGTTAGCTACGTTAGCCAGCATGCTAACTGGGCAATAAAGCTAGCCCTGAATGCAAGCAGTTAGGTTTCCAAAAAAATATGTATTTTAAAAACTAGCTAGCTTTCCTGGACCTCGTGCACACCAACACAACATACCCCCAAGAGACACACTTGGGGTAACAACTTGTTACCTGCTAGTGAGACGTTGGGTTGAACTGCATAGTGAGTCATCAGCCAATGTCAGTGGTCAACAGTGAACCAAACCTAACACAACCTAACCCCATACTGTCTACATGTATCAGACTGATGAGTATCAAGTGACTCTGGGAACATTACGGATAGATGGATGAAACTTTTTCCTGTTGGTAAGTTTCCATTGGTGTGTCAATGGTGGCGGCACCAAGTGTGGCATCAGTCAAACAGGTGAGTCAGGGACGTTTCAATGCAGCCGTGACTCAACCACCTCCTGCTGTCTAGTCCATTGCATCTTTAAACTTGCGCTTTGTTTTCGTGGCAGTGGACCTAAAAGAATGGTCAGACTTTTGGGGTTAGCCTCAGCCTCAACAGAGCTGCCTGACTTGGCTGCATCAGACGAGGCCGCGGTGAACCAGCTGGTCCAGATTCCAAATTCCAACAGAGTCTGATGGTCAGAGGCACGAGTGTACAGGACGCACGTGTGAGACAAATGACTTTAGAAGTTCAACAAAACTAAATCGGCTTCTTTTGCTAATTTCTCATGCCAACTTAAACGGTTACAGTTACAGTCCGGCGCCTGTAAATGAGACCGAATGTCACTGCTGCTCCATTTAAGGGTAAATGGAAAATTTGAACACAAAGCTGCCAAATATGAAGCCAACTTTAGCTTCGTAAAAACTCCAACATGAAACTCGCATCGTGCCTGTGGAGCTAATTTTACAAAGTAATACTCACACAATCTATTTATTTTTCCCCTTTGCTATTTTGCACAATTAACATTTATATGCACACATAAGCCAAAACAGATATAGCCACACTGTAGTGACGGAAATAAGACACTGAAATATAGTTGGGTTACAGTAAACAGTCCCCCAGAATGGAAACACTCCAGTACAGATACACCAAACCATCCAACACTGCTGTCTAATAGAGACGTATCGGCCCACGGGAGCTCTATACGTGCCACTGCCTTTAGATACCAATGATCCATTCATTAATGAGCAGCCTGAACAGTAGTATGATAAGCAAACATCCCACTCTGGTGGAAATCTCGAAATCACTTTATATTAGACTAGACTGGAGCCAATTCCTGTTACATCAAGTTCTTCACGCTAAAGACTTCAGAATTAGAGCTGGCCAGTTTTTGAGGCGGCCCTAAAGTATTAACCCCCTAACCTCTTAATCATTCCTATACCATGGAAAACAAAATGTGAGTTTCATATAGTCTATATACACTGCTAAAGGTCCTTTCCCAACTACGGCACAAAAACAGCCCGTCTTAAATTAGTTGCTTTTGTGATGTCATTTATCCACACACACGCACACACACACACACACACATATATATACACACATATACATACACACACACACACACACACATATATATATATACACACATATACATACACACTCACACATATATACACACATATACACACACACACACATATATACACACACACATATATATACACACACACATACACACTCACACAGACACACACACACTCACACACACACTCACACACACACACACACACACACACACACACACAAACACACACACAAACACACATATATACACACACACATATACACACACGTGCACACACACACACACACACATAGACACACACACACATACATATACACACACACAAACACACACATATATACACACACACACATATACACACACACATAGACACACATAGACACACACACATATACACACACACACATACATATGCACACACACACACACACACACACACACACACTAACACACACTAACACACACACATAGACACTCACACACACACACACAAACACACACACTCAAACACACACACACACACATGGACCAATGCACGCAGACCATTACAATAACTGCCCTTAACACCACATCACTATATCCAAAGGCTGCAATGGTGTCGTGGCAGACTGCCATGAAGCGTCTCGAAATGGCAGCGGGTCATCTTTAATGAGGAGTCCCACCGTGGTCAGTGCCAGGGTGAGCAACCAGTGCATGTTCAGAAGGCCTGGTGTCACTCCACCTCCACCCAGGAACTGCAGGAACTGTGTGAGGATATTCAAGCTGCATGGGATGGATTATCACAGGACACCATTAGGAACCTCTACAGCTCCATACCGAGACGCCTGGCAAGTTGTGTTGCATTGCTCAATGAGTATTTCCCATATCACTCTAAATTTCTCATTCCATTTTTTCATTTTTCATTTATCATTTATTGTTCCTATATATATATAGTCCCTCCACCATGCTTTCTTACAAGCGACTTACAAAGTTAACCCGATTACAGGTAGGCCAGTGTAGTGTTAGTAGTCACCCACACCGGGATTCGAACCCCAGTCTCCCACATGTAGAGGTGGCTCCCTGGGTAGTGAGAATAGTGAAGTCAGAGACCAGACCTGAACCCTATAGAGGTGCTGTGGCATGACCTGGAGTGGACTGTCAAGGCATCCCAAAGACTAGGCAAGGCATCCCAGAAACACTGGACAACTGTAACACGTTTGCAGGGTAGAGCGGCCCGTAATTCTGGCCTCCTCCGCATTGTGCAAATCTTATTTCCAGCTATAGCAAAAGTGCTTAAGAGGTGATGCTGCTAAAGGAGGATCTACGGGTTATTAAATTCAAGAGTTCATTTACCGTGTGAATGTTTTTCAGTCTGATCAATAAAAGACATTTATTTGTTTAGTTCGTTTGTGCTTGTCTATTAGGTAATGTTCAGATCATATTTCAAAACTTTTGGAGAATATTCAATGCAATGTATTTCGGTGCTGGAAACCTGAAAAATGCTTTTGGTTCCCAGAGCGTTCTTTCTGTGGGAGGGGAGGGGAGTTGGAAGGACATTCTCTGAGAACATTCTTGTTATCTCAGGTCTCAGTAACATCCATAAAACATTTTCTGGAAGTTGCACTGAGCATGTTCTTCTTTAATTCTTTGGTTATGGTAATTTTAGGTTATGTTGTCTACCAGCAGCGGCTAAGCAGTCTACAATTTTTTTAAAAAAAAGCTGTGATTGGATTTGGCTTGGATTGGACGAGTTTCTGGATGTTGGCCACATCAGTGTTCAGCCACTCTGGCGTCAAAGAATTGCTCAGTTGGGCCAGATTTGGTAGATGCCTCCCTGGCACACTTCCGAGGAGAATTCCCTGTAGACTGGGATTTTAGCCACTGCTGGTAGACCCGTATGACTGTACGCTTCTACACACCTGCAGATTCAGCTACTTCCTTCACACTATGGTCTATGACCACGCCCAAATGCAGTCACTCCTTTTAGCCAATCATTAACATCTGCTCTGGAGCTCTGTATCTTGTAGCATAATCTGTGGCCCTGAGAAGATCCTCAAAACCGTCCTCTGAACGTTGCAGTTGGAACGTTATTTCTCAGTTAACTTTTAACCTTATAGGAGCATGATCTGAAACGAGAAAGATCTTTAAAACCTTCCTTTAAAACTTTACTAGAGCTTGTAGGTAACGTTAGCCAATTTCTGGGAACGTTCCCTGCTAGCTGGGATCCATGCAGAAATCCAGGAAATCCTAAAGAGATAATCTGCTTTCACTTGTATCTGGGACAGCAGCAGGAACACGGGTAGATTCTACGGGTTAGAAAGAAGTTACAAGTTCGCTATATGAAAATGAATCACGGGCCCTTTAACTGTTTTAGTGCTTAACCTTTAGCCCCCATAGCAATCAAGCACCATGACAAAAACATGCTGTGATTTGACAATGACTTCACTTCTGTAGCTTAGGGATTCTGCTGAAAGTGAACTTTAAATTATAACCACATTTGTGTTTGTGGAGGAGGAGATATTTTGTTGTGATTTGAACTGATTAAACGTTAGTGGGTACGGTCCTATTTGGTGGAAACAAAACTCCTTCGCATGCCATGTTGTAGTCAGATTTTAGCAGCTGAAGTAGTGCAGACTTGAACCAGAAACCGAATGTGAGTTTGGCGTGAATATGCTGAGAGTTCTTTGCACAATGTGACAGAATAACCCACTTTGGTTCCATGAAAGCCCTCAGTGAAGGGTTCTTCAAAGGAGGAACGTTGTAAATGAGATGTGTGAGTGTGAAGATCCTGGTGAGGTCCACTGTCTGATACCTGTCTAACATTGAACTGACATACCAAAAGATAAGACAGCCTTTTATTATCGCTCACGTGGAATTTCATGACAGCAGGATACAGTGGAAATTATACAATATACAAAATATAATAAATTACAAAAACAATAAAAACAAAATTCATTTGTAGTTGCACGGACATATATATATATATATATATATATATATATATATATATATATATATATATATATACACAGTGGGGTGCGAAAGTTTGGGCAACCTTGTTAATTTTCCTGATTTATCTTCATAAAGCATTGATTGTTTGGATAAAAAAATCTGTTAAATATATCATATAGGGGACAAACACAGGGATATTTGAGAAGTGAAATGAAGTTTATATGATTTACAGAAAGTGTGCAATAATTGGTTAAACAAAAGTAGGCAGGTGCATAAATTTGGGTACTGTTGTCATTTTATTGATTTCAAAACCTTTAGAACTAATTATTGACAACGACCCTAAACACTGCTCAAAATCTACTAATGCATTCATGCAGATGAACAAGTACAATGTTCTGGAATGGCCATCTCAGTCCCCAGACCTGAATATAATTGAAAAGAGAGCTGACCATGAAAAACCATCAAACCTGAATGAACTAGAGATGTTTTGTAAAGAAGAATGGTCTAAAATACCTTCAGCCACAATCCAGACTCTCATTAGAAGCTATAGGAAGAAAAAAAAAAAAAAAAAAATAAAAAAAAAAAAATAATAATAAAAAAAAAAAGGTTAGAGGTTGTTATTTCTGCGAAAGGAGGATCTACTAAATATTGAGTTAACGTTTTTTTTTTGGTGCCCAAATTTATGCACCTGCCTAATTTTGTTTAGACAATTATTGCACACTTTCTGTAAATCATATAAACTTCATTTCACTTCTCAAATATCACTGTTTGTCCCCTATATGATATATTTAACGGAATTTATTTAACGGAATATATATATATATACGTGCAATTACACACACTTTTTTTGATAATTTCTTTTACATATATATATATTTTTTTTTTATTATATATATATATACACACTGCATAGTTAAATTGCACAGATAGGGAATAGCAGTATGTAGATTAATTATGAAGTGGTGTTCCCTAAGGGGATGGCTTGGGAACGCCTCCAACTATTGTGAGGTGTTATCTTGTGAGTGAGGTTGAACTCTAGCCAGCATGCTAATGGCAAGGCGACATGAATTATTGGTGAATGTAGGAGGGATAAATTTGGAATGCTTCGGTTATGATTACGTTGGGCAAACATGCAGGCCACAACATTCATCGGAACTCTACAGAATCATCCTAAGTGGTCCTCAATTCCGATGGCACGGTGCATTATCCTGCTGGAATGCCTCACCCTTATGGGCATACATGAGGACTATGATGGGCTGCAAATGGTCACTGAGCAGTGAAATGTGGCATGTTCAGACAAACCAGTGGACCGACCCATGTCATGAGAACACACCCCTCACCAGTATGGGATCACGACCAGTGCCTTCTTGACACACTCAAACCCCACCATCAACCCATAACAAATTATCCCATGACTCATCGGACCACACCACATATTGGCAGTCCTCTAGAAAGCTTATGAGGTGCTGTGTCATGGTGTTAAGAGAGGCACTGTGTTGGGTCTTCTGCTCCCATGGAAGCTAAAGAACGCTGCGCTGACCTGCAGGATAAACCTGTGGGATTTCTGCCAGAGTAGCTTGTCTGTTTGGACGGCCAACTCTAGCCAGATGACCCTGCTCACAATTTTTGAGCACCCGTGGAGGCCACTGTGCTGCACTGTGGGTGGTAATGCTTACTACCAGCAGATGGTAATATCGTCTACCAGCAGAGGCAAAAATCCCAGTCTACTAAAACACAACTATGATTGGACTGGACAAGCTCATGGATGTAGGCCACATCAATGTTTGGCCATCCGTGCATCAGAGAATTGCAAAGCTTGGCCCGACATGGTGGATGGCTTCCCTGGCACAATTCCGATTGAGAATTCCTTTGGGGTGGAAATTGTGGACTGGAATATGACTGTGAACTTCCATTCAGCTCCCTCCTTCATACTATGATCTTTGACCCCCCCAAATGCAGTCACTCCTTTTAGCCAATCATTAACATCTGCTCTGGAGCGTTTTCCACACATGGAACGAGACATTCCCAGCACTGTAGCTCCTCTTCTCAATCTATGGATCCCGTCACTCACACCCCGCAGGTATTTACAGCCCCGTCATCCTCTTGCACTGCCCTCCGCAGGAGCCTGAAGTTACTACCACCTTAAACACACAAGCTAACCTTTTTGTCCACTGAGCTTATAGCCCACTGATGGGATTAGTAAGCCTTCAGAATGTCCAGCATGCTTCTTTATGGAGACAAATGTGGCAGTAGTTGTTTACAGTTATGTAATGAACTGTATATAATATAATATAGAATATGAAGAGTTAGTACAGCACCCGACTCAGCACACTGCCTCCACTTCAGCCCAGGACGTGCTGTTCTGTTTCAGTGGGTCAAACAGCAGCGGCCCGCAGCCTGTGGTTTTCATCAAGGCTGTGAAGCTGGGACAGATTAGAGAGTCGTGACTGGGGGCTTCGTTCCCCACCGCTGAAAAAGCTCAGACACTGCCTACTCTAAATCACCTCCTCATTCAAAGAGCAGCAGCGGCAGCAGCAGCGTGAACGCGCCGCAAACCTAACAGCCTGTGCCTCTGCTTGGCTTTGAAGCGCAGTGCTAGTTACGTTAGTATTAATGAGGGAAGTTTTTTGATTACAGCTAAGAGCTGCGCTTGATTAACAAAAATCGTGATCCTCACTAACTGGATGAGAAGCGAGTCACTCCAATTAAGCTAGTTCAAAATGATGAGCAAGTGACAAGGCAATGTGAAAATGGCACTGGGAGTGCCATGCAAATATCAAAGGGGAGCGATGTTGGGAAAGTGAGAAGTGCCTGAGTGCCGCAGAACTGTCCTCCCTTTGGTTTGCAGTTATTTGCTTGGCTGCTGCCATCGCTATGGCATCAGTCATGGTAACCAAACATCGTAAAAAACAAAACAAGATAAATACAAACATGCAGGTGACACACAAGCACATACACACACATGCGATGCAAATACACACGCACCGCAGCCCAGAAGCACGCGCCTGCCTGCTGTGTCTTTTTAATAGGAAAAGTTCCACACCGGCAAAAGCACGCTTCCCTTCCCTGGAGCGTATCTGCCCCTCTCTCTGGGCTTCGTGTGAGCTCACGGAGCGTCTGGTTGAAATATGAAAATCATATGCATTGTGCTCATGGCCTTGGAGCGCTTGGCGGGACGCTCCCAGCAGGCTGCGGCGCAGGATAGCCTTCGCTGTTGCCGGTGCACAACCGAACGTTATCTCCGTGCAAGCAGGAGCTGTTGGAACATTCATCAGACAAGGAGAGGGATGCAGGATTATGTATGCGTGTCGACACGCACCGACACATACAAAAACGCAAACCTGTCTCTCTCTGCTGCACACCGGGGCTGCACAAAGGGCGCTTGTCCATTTTATCAGCTCCACTTACCATACAGGTGCACTCGGTAGTTCTACAGTTACAGACTGTAGTCCATCTGTTTCTCTGTACAATCTGTTACCCTGTTCTTCAATGGTCAGGACCCCCACAGGACCACCACAGGGCAGGTAATATATGGGTGGTGGATCATTCTCAGCACTGCAGTGACACTGACGTGGTATCGTCCACCAATCTAAACTATCCAGCACAACAGTGTCCTGTGGGCAGCGTCCTGAGGGCAACAATATGTGGGCAGCGTTCTGTGACCACTGATGAAGAACTAGAGGATGACCAACACTGCACTGTGCAGCAGCCAATGAGCTATCATCTCTGACTGTCCATCTACAAGGTGGACCAGGAGTGTCTAATAGAGTGGACAGTGAGTGGACACAGTGTCTAAACACTCCAGCAGCACTGCTGTGTCTGATCCACTCACACCAGCACCACACACACTAACACACCACCACTGCATCAGTGTCACTGCAGTGCTGAGAATGATCCACCACCCAAGGGTAACAGCAGATGACGAAGTATGTTGTGTATGTTGCCATAAGCTGCCATGACAGAGTTTGCTTAGCAGTATATCTGTGTCATGTTACCAGGGTCCGAACTGGGTGGGGTTTGGGCGCTGGGAGGACTGGTTGTTGGTGTACTGGTTACAAAAAACATAAATATAAATATGAAGATAAATAAGTGGCAATGCACAGAAAACAAAACCGCAAAGAATTCTGGGTAGCTCCAATGCAAAGAAAAAGAATAGAGAGAGTAGTGGGTTTTTCATCTACTTGAAACTGTGCAATAAAAAAAAGAATGAATGGAAAAGCCTAAAATTTAATACCAATATACCCAAATATTGTTTTCACACTTGGACGAAATATGCAGTATGCAAAAAATGGGTGACAGAAAAGCAACCATAAAAAACCAACACTGCTGTATCAAGCCATAGGTCACATGACCTATGTTTCACCCGGCTTTACCACACAAAGGTGAACTGATGTGACACTTACGCCAATCCTTTCGCTCTCAACCATGTACTCTGCCCCAGCAGTAAGCCTGGACAGCTGGTGACTGGAAACCACTGACCCTTCAGATCATGGCGCATAGAGAAGGTTGCTGTCGACATAATGAATAGCAGAATCCAGACGTGTGGACTCGAGTCACATGACTTGGACTCGAGTCCAACTCGAGTCACTAAACTGATGACTTGTGACTTGACTCGACAACATTACTAAAGACTTGCGACTTGACTTAGACTTTACCTTTACTGACTTGGACTTGGAATCGGACTTGAGCTTTAGGACTCGAAAAGACTTGACAAACCTACTTTAACATAATGAATAAGTAAAACTGAATCACGTAACTGGATCGTTTTATATTAAATGTCGCTGTAGCGCTAGGGAGCTGAGCCGCTCAGCCCAGATGATCCGTAACCTAGCAACAAGTAAAGCCGTAACCGTGCAGCCAATCACGGGAAGCTTTGAGGGGGGCGCCAGTGTTGAATTTGCTCCCCAAATTCTCCCCAAAATAGTCCTGTTCAGCTACAAAGATTATAAAGTAGTAAATAAAAAAAGAATTGCGGTATGCAAGACATGTGGAGTCAAGATCACGGGTGGAGATGCAACCACTTCAAACTTTGTTTGACATTTGAGGCTGCACAAAGAACAGTAAGTCTGTGCTGTGGATATTTCGCGTATAGCAGTTAGCAGTTAGCAAGCTAGCAAACGTAGCGACATAATAATAAACAACAGCTAATGTGAACAAAG
Organism: Prochilodus magdalenae; assembly: GCA_024036415.1. Taxonomy (NCBI): domain Eukaryota; kingdom Metazoa; phylum Chordata; class Actinopteri; order Characiformes; family Prochilodontidae; genus Prochilodus; species Prochilodus magdalenae. Next base: position 203,476 of record JAMWET010003738.1, on the reverse strand, counting down.
CTGTTGTCCTCTGTTCGTCCCTCTCTCACACCGTTCACTGTGAGAGATTTTACTGAAATTTAAAGCGTCTAGGAACCACAGCATCTCAGCCATGACGTGGTGAATTAGCCTAGAGCGGAAAAGTGTCAAACACTCTGCTGATCAGTACATGTAGAGCTACTGCACAGTTCATACATGCTTTATATATATATATATATATATATATATATATATATATATATATATATATATATATATATATATATATACATACATATACATATACATATATATATATATATATATTAACACTTATGGGTTTAGAATGTGATGTCATTAAAAATTCCTGTAGGTGGAATGTGTTCTACTACATCGTTATAGTGTGGTGTTCCTCCACCTTGGCCTTCGAGGCCCACTGCCCTGCACATTTTACTGTTTTTTTCTGCTTCAACACCTATTTTAACTCAGTATTGGGCTGGTAATTAGGTGATTAGTTGGATCAGATGTGTTGGGAGAAGGGAAAACAATAAAAAGTGCAGGGCAGTGGCACAGAGATGTCATCCCTTATTAGGTGGGCCTTTGTTTGTCCCTACCCTACCTGGCAACTCTATGTTGCAAACATTGAAGATAAAGGTAAACAGATGGCAAATGCCCAGAAAGATATTTCTACTTATAGCATATTCAAAGTTACATGTGTCTATTTTGCTTGTGGTGACGCAGCCCTTAATAATGGCAGGCTACGTCATCGAAGCTCACCACAAAAAAATGAGTCATCTTGCATGTTTAAGGTGGTAGTAACTTCAGGCTCCTGCAGAGGGCGCTGCATGAGGATGATGGGGCTAGAAATACCTGTAGGCTGTGAGTGACGGGATCCATAGATTGAGAAGAGGTGCTACAGTGCAGGGAATGTCTCCCTCCATGTGTGGAAAACGTCTCCAGAGCAGATGTTAATGATTGGCTAAAAGGAGGGACTGCATGTGGGCGTGGCCAAAGACCATAGTGTCGAGGAAGTAGCTGAATCTGCAGGTGTATGGAAGCGTACAGGTCTACCAGCAGTGGCTAAAATCCCAGTCTACTGCGAATTCTCTTTGGAACTGTGCCAGGGAAGGCATCCACCAAATCTGGCCCAACTGAGCAATTCTTCGAGTGTCTGAACATTGACGTGGCCTACATCCAGAAACCTGTCCAGTCCATGCCCAGTGCACAGCTTATATTCATGCTGGTGGAGGCTTTTATTCCACGGTCCAGTCACAGGCCAGTCCAGTCCAGTCATAATTAAATCACAATAATAAAATTCGGTCCTACTAAAAAGGACACACATGGACACATACAGGGTCACGCCTGGGACACGTGCAGGGCGAGGAAATTCTGAATGTACAGGCCTGCCATTTAGCCGCCTGGGAGCAGCTGATAAAGCCATTCCCTCACCATTCACTCCCTCTGGTATCGATAACACCTGCAACACTTTGTGTGTGTGTGTGTGTAGGTGTGTGCACGAGCCTGCTCCAATAGGATCCATGATGATGATTTTCCATGACCTGTGACTATTATCAGGCTGCTTTATGCACACTGTGTGTATGGAAGTCTGTTTGCTTGAATGCCCTTTCATTCGGTAATGTGATACTGCTGTAGAGGCTTTCAGCAATGCTGAGCTTGCACTGCAGAGTGCAGGTCAGCTGACTTTGTGGATATGAGTGTGCCGTTACCGGGCAGCACATGTACACGCAAACACACACAGAGCACAGCAAGCACAATGCCTGCTCTTCTGCTGTTTGCCTGGTTGCTAGTGGAAACGAGAAGAAGACAGGAAAATAACAGCGTTATTGAAATCTAATTACCACACAAAGCTTCCTTCAAGTAATTGGCCCCCAAATGTGCTTTTATAGAATGCAGGATATGCTTCGTGACACACACACACACACACACGTCTCCGCTCGTATTTCTGTCAGCGCGTCAACTGTGGCCCCAATTACAGCCGTCAAGTCGCAGCACGATGCGCTGAGCCAGATATGACATATGACAGTTTGCTAAACTACGTAACTCCCCGAGCCAGAATAACAAAACAATGCAATTAGGAGAAAGGCAGGGATTAATTAAGCTGCAGGTGCACATCTCCACGTGCATGCGTGTGTGTGTGACCGAGTCGAACATCGTAAAGTCATAATGCTCCACAGGAGGAAGGCAGGCAGATGTAAAAAGTTCAAATGTTTAATGTGTTATGGGTCAATAAACAGAGCGTGTTTCGTTCCATGGAAAACAGAAACACGCACGGGATGGATGATATTCCAGAACACTGTGCACACCAGTCCCATAATCCCGCACTCCAATTTGCATGGGTCCCATATATCCCCAGCACAAAACTGCTGACTCATTGCTTAGACCACTGCATCAACAGCTGGGACGGTAATGCTATTGCAGTCTGTTCTAATGCTGTTACAGTCACTGGGGAAACCGTGACAGTGGCTGACCCAAAGCCGTTGGCCCGAAGTGCGTTGCGCATTAGCCGGGTTGTTGGAACAATGCCTGGTCCAGTTTTTGGAAGGCCTTGTTTAAAATACAAGCAGAGTAAGTTTACTTGCATATCACTTGCTCAAAATTAGTTTGACAGACTGCTACTATACAGACAGCTCTGCTGAGGCTGACTCAAATACTGACCCAACGACTGAGCCAAAGTGTTATGATAGCTGCCTCAATGCTATTTCAATGGTGGAATACTGTCACAATAGCAGACTCAAATATAGAGACAATGGCTGACTCAAATACAGTTACAATGGCTGACTCAAATATAGAGACAATGGCTGACTCAAATACAGTTACAATGACTGACTCAAATACTCTCACAATGGCTGACCATAATACTGTCACATAATACTGTTTGATTGATCACAATGGCTGACTCAAATATAGTCACAATGGCTGACTCAAATATAGTCACAATGGCTGACCATAATACTATTGTAATAGCTGACTCAAATACAGTCACAATGGCTGACCCAAATACAGTCCCAATGGCTGACTCATATATAGTCACAATGGCTGACTCAAATACTCTCACAATGGCTGACTCAAATACAGTCACAATGGCTGACCCGAATACTGTCACAATGGCTGACTCAAATACTGTCACAATGGCTAACTCAAATACTGTCACAATGGCTGACTCAAATACAGTCACAATGGCTGACTCAAGTACAGTCACATAACTGTCACATAATACTGATCGATTGATCACAATGGCTGACTCAAATAAAGTCACAATGGCTGACTCATATACAGTCACAATGGCTGACTCAAATACAGTCACAACGCCTGACTCAAGTACAGTCATAATGCCTGGCTTAAATACAGTCACAATGGCTGACTCAAATACTGTCACAATGGCTGACTCAAATACAGTCACAATGGCTGACTCAAGTACAGTCACTATGGCTGACCCAAATACAGGCACAAAGCCTGACTCATATACAGTCACAATGGCTGACTCAAATACAGTCACAACACCTGACTCAAGTACAGTCATAATGCCTGGCTTAAATACATTCACAATGGCTGACTCAAATACTGTCACAATGGCTGACTCAAGTACAGTCACAATGGCTGACCCAAATACAGTCACAATGTCTGACTTAAATACAGTCACAATGGCGGACTTAAATACTAAGTGGCTACATCGATACAGAGCAATGGATTGTTACCGTCCCACTACCAACACCGACCTAGAGTTTAATTTACAGAAATCTTTAGTTACATTACAACCGCAACCATTTTATTCATTCAGATACTGAAATATTTCAGACAGCCCTAGACCTTAACCGTGGCAACACACTTCAGTTTCTTACTTAATACAATTCTAAAATCATTTATTCATATTGATTTATTTATTTATTCATATTTATTTCCATTCGCAATTAATTGTTGCTTGGAAGTTCTCTTACTGGTTAGCTTTCTTCGCTCTGAGGCCAAAAGCTTGCCCCATTGTAGTGTTGGGTATGTAGAATAAGGGTGCCCACAGAGGACAAACACAGTCTCATTGGAAACCAGTGAATTTGGTAGGAACACCGTTTCTCATTTGACTGGCACAATCTATAAACAAACGAGGTGGCTAATGTTCGGGGATGTTCATCATTCTAACGGCATTGGTGTGCACAAAAACAGCATTGACTTTTAAAGTCAATCGGTTCTTCGACATTGTTCTACACACATATTTCTCATGACAGATATTTATTTGAGTGCGTAAAAAAAATCCAGTTAGCTAAGATTTCCGATGTTTTGACGTTGTCCGATAATAGAGGTACATAGGCTAAATCAAAACCAGCAAAAATGAGGTTTTCCCAGCAAAGCGGTATAATGTTGACCTTAAACCTGGCTTCACTTCTCCTCAAGTTCCGGCTGAGACCAACCCCTCGGGCGGCGTAAGGGTGAAAAGAATCAGTAAAAGGTCAAAGGTTACAGACAGGCCTATAGGCAACCACACCAACCACTGCTGAGATCCTCCAGTCCAATCTTCTCAGCCGCCACGCATGAGCCAAGACTCATTATCCTTCCGTTGACCCTTTGAACTTCTGCATTTACTTGCCCCAGGCCATAAGCCGTAGACCTTTGCAAGGAAACGCCGGGTTCACGTTTGGGGCCACTCGGCCCTGTTTATGTCCTGAGAGGCTACATCAAACTGAGGAGGTTTTCATTTCGAGCCCAGAGGGTGGGGCTAGGGCCACACACATGCACACTCCCAAATATAGAGCAGGTCATCATGTGGCCACCGTCTGACCTCAGGGCGTGCAGAGCATGCGAAGGCTTCAACCACCAGCTGCTCTAGACGACCGCAGAAACAACCCATCACACAAACACGAGCACTCAGACACAAACATTAACCGTGCACGCTCGGGTTCCGAGTGCCAATCAGCTTCACCTCCATATAGGAGGACATAAGGTGTGAATAGCTAACCAGCACTTCAAAAGAAACTCCGGGGAGGACTGCTATAAGAGGAATAAAGGCGAGGTTTATTTTTAGACGTTCCAGAACGTTCCACTACTACGACCGCTGCCGCAGCTGGTTAATCTTGCTCCATTCGTTTCGGCAAAACCGCAACTCTGGCATGGTGCAGCCCTGCTTATACATGTTCCCAGCTAATTGAAGCTGTCAAAGGCAATTTAGCTAAAACGCTAACTCAGAGAGCAGACCTGCTGATACACTGGAAAAGGAATGCGCCGAGACCTCTTGATTATGCACATCACTTCCACCTCACTGGCTGCAAAGAGTGTCTGGACACTCGAACCATTTAACCACCGGTAAACTTTAATGAAGCTCTATAGGTCACTTCCTATAAACACTCCGTAAAACATCAAACTGACAGCGGACTCGCCCGCTCCGTAGCCACCCAATTCTGCAACTGGAAGGTTATTCACACAACCTGTGACTGAGACATACCTAAGAACGAGTGAGCAGCGGTGACTGGATTTGTCATTGACTGGACAAGTTTCTGGATGTAGCCGCATCAGTGTTCAGACACTCTGGCTTAAGAGAATGGTTCAGTTGGGCCAGATTTGGTGGATCCCTCCCTGGCACAATTCCGAGGAGAATTCCCTGTAGACTGGGATTTCAGCCACTGCTGGTAGACCCGTATGACCGTACGCTTCCATACACCTGCAGATTCAGCTACTTCCTTCACACTATGGTCTTTGGCCACGCCCAAATGCTCAGTCACTCCTTTTAGCCAATCATTAACATCTGCTCTGGAGCATTCTATACACATGGAACGAGACATTCCCTGCACTGTAGCACCTCTTCCTAATCCCGACACTCACACGGGGTGCAGCCCCATCATCCTCGTGCAAGTTACTGCAATCTCAGACACGCAAAGTGACTCCAGTGAGCAAATTAATGAAGACAGCTACACCAGAGCTATTCGTCTGATTTTCCCAGCCTCCCTATCACTGCTCGGCAAACTTAACAGCGTACTAATGCATCGTGTGTGTTTATGTGGTTAAAGTGCCTAGGCATGTGAAAACGAAGATGTGAAATACAGGGTTGGGTGTTGTTGGAATTTTACTGATTTCAATTCCATATTATCGATTCCAGCTCTTATGTTAAGTATCGATTCCAATGTGGTTAAAAAAATGCCAGTTAACTTTTTTTATTGCCACATCCATTCCAGTATTATGCAGTGATGATCTGATAGAAAGAGTAAAAGAAGCGTACAGGGTTTTGTGAGGCAGAGGGAGACATGTCTGATTAGTCTGATTAAATAGCAGGATCATCAGATGGGTGAGTCGGATGCAGGTGAAGCTTCCACATGGCATAGAACAGCATGAAGCTCCATAGCAGTGGCAAGCAGTAGCATCCAGTCAGGTCAGATGATGCAGCAGCATCAGACCGCACAGGATGGGCAGTAGCTCCACACCTCCCCCCAACGCCACCCCCCCACATGTCTGTACATTAACCTTGTGGTTCTTTTCTTTTTTTATAACAATTTGATTTTTTGTGAAGCTGCTTTGAGACAACGTTGGTTGTAAAAAGCGCTATATAAATAAATATTGATTGATTGGTTGATTGATTGACAGTATTATCAACACAGGTGTCTGTTATTTTATTTATTATGCCTAATAAATGTAACTAATGTTTTCATAAATATATAACTGATGTACACTGCTCAGGTTTTTAATACTTTCAGTCTCACTTGTCCCTCAGTAACTGGGTATGCTGTCCCTGACAAGTAGTGATTCTGAGAAATGCTTGTCCAGCTGTTGCTGGTCAAGGCAACTGTGCTAACAGCACAGATCCTGCATTCAAGTGACACTACAATCTGGGAAATACCAATTTTCCCACTGAGTCAGCTTAAATGGCCAAGTGTGTCCTATTTACAGCTGGCAAACCTGGGATTCTAGATGACACATGAGTTGACAAGATGTGAAAAACGCTAAACTTGCAGTAAGTGTGGGAAAATAAAATTCTGATATGCTTCTATCAGACCTGTGTGCTTTTTGGCACAGCAAATACACTCATCAAAGGAATAGTTCTACAATAGCTGCACACAGACCGTTACAACGACTGCCCTTAACACCACGTCAATGCCGGCGAAGACTGCAATGGTGTCGTACCAGACTGTCACGGAGTGACTCAGAATGGCAGCGGGTCATCTTCAGTGACGAGTCCCGCTTTTGTCTTGGTGGGGACGACCAACGAATCCACGTGTGGAGGCACCGTGGTCAGCACCAAGATGAACAGTTTGTTGTTATGCGCCACAGGTCCAGAAGGCCTGGTGTCCCTCCACCTCCACCCTTACCGCACAATCTTCAGAAACCGTGTGAGGATATTGAAGCTGCATGGGATGGATTATAACAGGACACCATTAGGAACCTCTACAGCTCCATACCGAGACGTCTGGCAAGTTGTACTAGCAAACATGGCGACCCAACACCATACTGAGGGAGACATACTTCTGTATGTGCATGTGGTGGGGATATGAACGAGGCTTTGAACGAAGCGAGGTCATATTTAACCATGAGCCTTCCCATGAGCACTCAAGCGCAGCATGATCTCTGATATCTTCATTTCGCCTGCCTACATGACGGCGACTCGACACTTGAGAAGGTTCTCTCCCTGCTTAGCTCTTCCCTGGTTGCTAACCAGAAAGACAGGATGTGCTAGCAAAGTGCTAGCACTGTCTGTAGAGCTGGCAAATAGGCCTTTGGGGTTGGAGACCGCATTCAGAGGTGCAACAGCTTTTACACCAGATGGGCCTTGAAGGCCTGGTGTCACTCCACCTCCACCCCTACCGCACCATCTGCAGACACCGTGTGAGGATATTCAAACTGCATGGGATGGATTATCACAGGACACCATTAGAAACCTCTACAACTCCATACTGAGACGTCTGGCAAGTTGTACTAGCAAACATGGCGGCCCAACACCATACTGAGAGACATACTTCTGTATGTGTAGCTCAATAAATATTGATCATATCAGTCTAAATGTATCATGATGATTGTGAAAAAGCAGGATTGTGTTCTCCAGATCTCCATGCTTTCATTTTCCATGTGGTGGGGATATGAACGAGGCTTTAAAAGAAGCGAGGTCATATTTACCCATGAGCCTTCCCATGAGCACTCAAGCGCAGCATGATCTCTGATATCTTCATTTCGCCTGCCTACATGATGGCGACTCGACACTCAAGAAGGTTCTCTCCCTGCTTAGCTCTTCCCTGGTTGCTAACCAGAAAGACAGGATGTGCTAGCAAAGTGCTAGCGCTGTCTGTGGAGCTGGCAAATAGGCCTTTGGGGTTGGAGACCGCATTCAGAGGTGCAACAGCTTTTACACCAGATGGGCCTTCCGTGTATATTACACTTTTCCTTTCACAAAGCGGAGCCACACATTTAAGTGTTTCCACAATGACAGTCTTCCTGTCAAAAAGTTAAAAAACAGCCATGATGTACACGGGCCCTGGCAGACAGCACCAGCACCAGCAGTAATTGGGGTTGTATTTGAAGCATGTATGGGTGGATGTCAGAAAAGCGAGAGAAAAGAGTATATCATTTTCTGCCCAAACTGTCAGCTTGTGGCTGGGTTGCAAAATTGGTACTTACCATGGTACTTTTCCTACAGAGGCTAAAACACTCAGTCACTCATCTTTTAACTGTTAGCAACAAGCTGTCTGCCTTACCACTTAATCCTAATAGCTTCTTAGACACGCCAGGTACATCTGTAAAAAGTCCTGGTGCCATGATCGATCCTGATCTGGCTTTCCATTAGAATATTACTAATATCACTGAAATAGATTTCTACATCTATGCAGTATTGCGAAATTGAGAAATGCACTGTCGCTACAGGATGCAGAAAAGCTAGTTTACGTCTTTTTCACTTCTAGGCTGGATTATTGTAACACCCTGCTTTCTGGTTGTTCCAGGGAAAGCCTTAACAAACTTCAATTAGCCCAAAATGCTCTTGCCAGAGTTCGTACAAGAACTAGAACATGGGGGACAGGGTTGAAGCCTATCCCGGCATTCAATGGGCGGAAGGCAGGAAACACCCCGAACTCCAATTCACCCAGCTGTATGTTATTGGAACATGCAAACTCGACGATATGAGGATTTGAAGGGGTGTTTATAATCTGGACAAACTGCTTTAAGGATTCCATTCAGCCAACAAGAGCACTGGGGATTTCAAGTAGTGATTCATTCCAGAAGTGTTGGCTTGACTACTGCCCAAATTATGTGGTCAGAAGTGGAGCTACTGCCCATCCTGTGTGGTCTGATGCTGTTGCTACATCTGCTCTGACTGGGAGCCACTGCTTGCCTTTAACCACCATGGAGCTCCTGGCTGTCCTGCACTGTGGAAGCTTGGCCTGGGTCCTGTTGACCCATCCGATGACCCAGCAACTTAACTACAGACTAATCAGACAATTATTCCTCTGCCTTACAGACACTGAACACTCCTTTCCTTTGCTTGTTTGTATCTGGTGTTGACCCGAGGAGGATGTTCGCTTTTTGAGTCTTGGTTCCTCTCGAAGTTTCTTCCTTTTGAACTGAGGGAGTTTTTCTTTGCCTCTGTCGCCCTTGACTCACTCACTGGTGGCTCAGACACCAGATTCTTAGTGAAGCTGCTTTGTAACAACATCAGTTGTGAAAAGCTCTATATAAATAAATTGACTGAACCGCTATCTTTCTGGGTCATGGGGGACAGGGTTGAAGCCTATCCTGGCATTCAATGGGCGGAAGGCAGGAAACACCCCGAACTCCAATTTACCCGGCTGTATGTTATTGGAACATGCAAACTCCACACAGTAGGAACCCTGGTTGCCCGAGCTGGGAATCAAACCCAGGCCCCTCTTCAACATCTAACGTCTAATCAAACATCTATCATCTTTATGCTACTTCTATATATAAAGTTAAGGAAAGGATAATGGAGTTTGTCCTTCTACGATATACGCTAGATGCTGGAACATTGCTTTGACGATATGAGGATTTGAAGGGGTGTTTATAATCTGGACAAACTGCTTTGAGGATTCCATTCAGCCAACAAGTGCACTGGTGATGTCAAGTACTGATTCATCCCAGAAGTGTTGGATTGACCTCCGAAGAACTACTGAGCTGAACTACTGCTCAAACTATGTGGTAAGAATTGAAGCTACTGCCCATCCTGTGCGGTCTGATGCTGCTGCATCATCTGACCTGACTGGGTGCTACTGCTTACCACAGCTATGGAGCTTCATGCTGTCCTATGCCATGTGGAAGCTTCACCTGCATCCGACTCACCTATCTGATGATCCTGCTATTTAATCAGACTAATCAGACATGTCTTCCTCTGCCTCACAAAACCCTGTACGCTTCTTTTACTCTTTCTATCAGATCATCGCTGCAGACCTCTAGCAGCAGTTGATGTTCATGGTTTTCAACTGTAACTGTGACTGAGCTGTATTCAGACTTTTAGGTCTCAGTTCCTCTCAAGGTTTCTTCCTCTTGCTCGGCCACAGTCGCCCTTGGCTTGCTTACTGGTGTCCTGGACCTGGATTCTCCGCAAAGCTGCTCCGTGACAACATCAAGGGGGATATAAATAATTTGACCAGACTTGATGAGTCTCTCCCCCTTTCTTAGTTTGGAGCTTCTTGAACAGCTACACATCCTTTCAGACCCACAACGCTGAGGTGTCTTCTCACAGTGGAAGGATGCACAGAAAAACCCGGCGGGGGGTTTCAGATCTGAAACAAGAGCAGAGTTTGATGTTCTCCTCTCTCTCAAAGATGAAAGTGGTGTTTATCTGATGGGGACAGTTATGAAGGTTTACCAGGTCTTGCGGGTGGTTGCTAGGAGCCCCAGTTCCCATCTACATCTCTTTGTTTCCTTGACGCTTACCATGTTTACACCAACGGCTTAAAATAACTGGTACTTAGTGGTCTTTTTATATACATATAGGAAATTAAACTAATCAGGGACTTTAATTTCAAAGCTGCTTTTAATGTCCGCTCCATAAAACCAGTACCATGGAAACAAATGGGCACGTAAACTCAAAGATTAATATAAGTGACCTAAATATGCACATTCACTGGGTATTTATTATGCGTATGATGTGTGTGCGAGAGACTCTTTGATTGTCTCGGCACTTCCTTCATAACTTCCCCAAGGGGAACATTAACACTCTCCTGTGTGTGTGTGCCGGCTTGTGTGTGTGTGTGAGAGAGAGAGAGAGCAAGTGGATGTTCGTGTAAATCGTGTGGAGAACAACAGAGCGCCCACGTTCTGCCCACTTCCACTTCCTTTAAAAACCACAAACGCATTATGTGTGTGTGTGTGTGTTCATCACCAAGTCACACCACACATCTGCGCTCCACACAGGCACTGACACACATTCACTCACGCACTCATGCTTATGCTCACAAACACGTACAATAATAGAAATAAAAATAAAGTTGAGCGCTTATACGTACGCCTCACAGTAAGACTCGCCTCCGAGCCCAGAGGCAGAAAAAGGAACAGAACGCTGAGAACGCAGCCTCCATTACCAGCGGTTCCTCTCGCACGCACACACACAGGCAGGGCTGGCACACTTGCGTGTATGGCAGAGTCAAACTCAAAGTTTCCCACGTCTTATAGATGGCCGATACGGAAGTGAGAAACCACCAGAGCATCTACGCTGGCATCTATCTACAGCAACTACATCACTGTCTCACACACACATACACGCAAGCACGGTCACAGGCACCTTGAAAGTCAGACAGCACGCAAATAGACTCGGAGGCCAAAGTCAGAGCACCCGTGGGGAACTTTGCATGGTATCCTTTTAGGCTGATTATAGAATAAACAGAAATCAGAGAGGCACACTTTACACAGTCAATCATTTCTGTCAACCTTTGCAGGCTGCATGAACTCACTCAACTAGACATGGCCCGACCGATCTGTTACGTATCGGTACTGGCCTGTGTGGGAGCCGTAGTTTGTGAGTTAGGGTTTGCTGCAGCCCTGCACGAGACCCCTAGGCCACAGGACCCTGCAGTTCCTTTAACGTTTGACTAGAGGATTAAAAGTGTTTACACACGTTAGTCCTGAGTCCACACCCAAGGCCTAGTCTGGGCTCGTTCTGGGGGAGGGGCTAATTATTTCCGGATTGATTTCACATGTGAGTGCTCCATCCGAACCGTGGATCGTTGGCGTAATTGCATATGACACTTTCCTGTGCACAATGGAAGGAAGAAGCTTCATCTGCTTTCGATTATTTTGCTTTAATCAGCTTTTATGCTGTTCAAAAATGTACCGAACCCACAGAGTAAACAAACACGGGTCGGGAAACAAGCTCTAAGGCAGGGGTCCTCCAATCTAGACCTTGAAATTTGGACCTTGACCGGTAGGTTCAATTAAGGATCAGTTATAAAGAACTCCAGGAGCAAAATCCAGCAAAAACCATAGGCCCTTAATAAAAAACTTATTTTCATAGGTTCTTTAGTAAAGGCCAGGGGCCTTCAAATCCAGACCTCTGAAGAAATTCAAGTTCCTGGTTCTGTATTTTGTAATAACTGGTAGGTTCGTTTAACGATGGGTGGTTAATATGTAAGGTTCGGATTGGAAGTCCGCTGCTCTAGTGTGTGAACTAGGCCTAAAAAAGCAGGCCCTGCATCCATAAACGTTATATTGGATTTTGCTGCTTGTAAAGTATGTAGAACTAATGAGCAACTTATGAGGCAAGTAAAGCAAATGACTTCTAACACCAATAACATTGCTGGAGAGTGCATCACTCAACTCAGCACAGTCAGTATCAGAAGACAACCGATCTAGCGATGACGACTGATGCTGTGTTTGCATGTCAGATGATGGCAAAGCAGATATTCCATTCCGTTCAAATGAAGTTGTGATGGAAAACTGTGCCACCTTAAGTGTCAACATTCTGCAGACTACAGCAGTGTACAGAACACTCCGTCACGGGTTTCATTTTCCCAACTGTTGCCTTCTACTACAGCGGTGTAATGAACCAGATGTTGATTTTTTTGGTGATCATGGATGCCGACACATGACCCCAGTATCGTACAACCCTAAAACCAGCCAACCCCGGTGAACCTGGATGATTATCAGAGGAAAGCTTGATGCTCCTTTGATCCTCCATTTCCACCATTTTTGCTGTCACCATGCCAATGTCTAGTGGCTTCGTGCTGCTTAAGGTGCGGAATGACCAGCACCACCCTTGATCAGTATTGCTCAGTGGTCAATATTGGGCCTGAAAACCCTGATCACTTCATCTCTACACTCAACCCATCACTTTATCGATGGCACCGAAGATGACTAACCAGCTGTTTCCCAGTAACTTAAGTTACACACGTGTGGTGCTGCATTTCCAAAAGCAGCTCAAGCTGCGCTACAGATGTCCCGGCATCACAGACTTCCAGCTCTTGAATAAGGGGACACTCTTCATACTGCCTTGACCTTTCCAGCATAGAAAGCAGCCTGTTTCGAGTCAGCCCTTACCGGTTGTGTGAGGAGAAAGGAAGTCTACTAGTTCTTGAAATCGCTTGTGTAGTGTCTAGTGTGTTTAGCTTGTGGTTACCTAACTTTCAGCCATATTAAGTCCAATTCCACATGACACAATGTCATTGGATGGCTCAACAGGCATGGAGGGGACCACTAACTGTCCAGTACTGTTACAGAGGCTGCATAGCAGAACCCCATGCATTGTTGTTTGGTCAGCAAATTCCATCTTTGTTGTTTGGTCTTTTTAAAAAAGTAAAAGTGCTGGATTGGCTAATCACTGATTAAATAACAGGTCCACTGACCAACATATCTGATAGTAATATCCATACAGCAAACATACACACAATAACATGAACATTTTTCAAGTAGCCTCGTAGGTAGAACGACAGTGATAAGGCCCAGCGCCTGACCTTAAAGGAGTTGTTGTGATAACACCACCTGCCCAAATCATGCTCCAAACCGCAGGGCCACCAGAAAGCTGTGGTGAAGAAATAGTTGAGATGCACAGTTCCTCCTCCTCCCTCTTCATTCACTACCAGTCTAAAACACACATCGTGAGTTCAGCATCATCTTCATCCCTTTACTCAGCAAGAGCATCCCCAGTGGTGGAAAGCAGCACCAACGTTAACTCTTGTTCTCCTCCTGTTTCTCACCTCTCTTGTCTGCTGCTGAATGTGGTTTCTTGCCGAGAGCTTTAGCCATTGTCGTGTCTACTCTTCCTTTCACTGGTTACCTTTCTTTAAATAGTCTAACCGTGAGCAGGACCCTTCACGTGATTGCCCAGATGTACGCCTTCAGGGCAGTGCTACTGCTTCATCCTCTCATGTTGGAATGATTTGACTTGATGCTACCCTGCCTCACTATCGCCTCTTGAGGTGAAAAGCGGTAGTACAAGACAGGGCAGGCCAGGCTGATGCTGAATTTAGCAGATCTGTGCAACAAAGTGCATGGTTATCGTCGACATGCTGTGAAAACTCTTATGTCTGTTGAACAAAAGGTTTTTTTTCGTAGGGGGAAAGGTATGCATGTAAACATTTTCATAAGGAGATGTGAATAAACAGAAAAATTGGTTATTTAAAACCTAAAATCAAGACCGGCTGTTTGGAGTCAGTGCCACTTAAAAAAATATAACTGTAATTGAAAATAATACAGTTAAGTTCCCTGTTTAAAGTACTAAAGATGTACTCTCGGGGGAAGAACTATCTCACTGATCTAAAGAGTGTACGACAAAAGCATATTGGACTGGCTAACCACCTCTGGGGTGTGAGTGATGGGATAGAGAAGATTGAGAAGAGGTGGTACAGTGCAGGGAATGGCTCTGGAGCAAATGTTAATGATTGGCTAAAAGGAGGGACTGCATTTGGGCGTGGCCAAAAACCATAGTGTGAAGGAAGTAGCTGAATCTGCAGGTGTATGGAAGCAGCGTACGGTCATACGGGTCTACCAGCAGTGCTAAAATCCCAGTCTACAGGGGATTCCCATGGGAGTCGTGCCTGGGAAGGCATCCACCAAATCTGGCCCAACTGAGCAATTCTTTGATGCCGCAGTGTCTGAACATGATGCGGCCTACGTCCAGAAACTTGTCCGGTACGTGCCTAACCCTATCCCAGCTGTAATTGGTGCTCATGGAGGTGCTTTTTTCTCTGGGGCTTACATCAATAGCACAAGCAACAGGCCCTGTGTGTCACCTACCAGAACCTTCATTAAAATATAGTGCAGCTAGCAACCTGGCATATGGTCTTGAAAAGAGGGAAGAGGGAAAATAAGCATGCCCACATTTAGGTACACGATCGGCTTGTCACCTTTTTATCTGCTGTTAATCTCCTTCTGTTTCTCACGCTGCAGCACCTCGGATGCAAAAATACTGCACACATCCACAGCGTGTGTGAGGTGCTCTGATTATCTCTATGCACTTCCTTCATAACTTACGCTCCTCTCTCATTCTTGCTCGCTTGCTCGCTCGCTCTCTCTCTCTCCCTCTCTCTCTCTCTCTCCCTGAGATGCGTCGGAGGGTTCACCAGCAGGTCGCCTGAATATCTGAGTCAAATCGAAACCTTCAAGCGAGCTTACAGTGAAACCAAGCCTTGTGTTTTTTTTTAAACAGAACGTGTCTGGTTACGGGTGTTTAATTCACACCAACACCAAACTTTCCTCCGCAAATGACTATACACAGCTCAGCTCTACAAAGCCTTCCAGCCTTTAACTGCCCACACATACGCTCGTTTCGTGCATCTTCTGCAGGACATCACCCGCACAAATAGGACAAGGACAAATAGTGCAGTTAGTTCACCTGTGCAGTGAATCACCAGTGGCTGGATGACATTATGTTCATGCACATTGAAAATAAAAAGGTGAGCCAATAAGATTGAAGGCTGATGTACATGCCTGTTTACACGTATTTAAAGGCGCATGGCACGTGAATGGAGGCCTGACGCTACTTCTGTATGTGTAGCTCGATAAATATTGATCATATCAGTCTAAATGTATCATCAGTTATGGTCCCTGTTGATCTTTATCTTCCTTCCCAGTATCACTGCAACCCCACACCTCCTTCTGGGTGCAGCTATTCTTTTGATGATGAGTGTACATATTAGGTGTCAATATGGCAAACACATAATACAGTGAAACAAGAATATGTGGTATATCAGGATGTGTTGTTTCAGATTGTCATCAGTTGGAGCTGTTTAGTGTAAGCCTATAGAGTCTTTAAGATAACCAGTAACATCCACTTAGTTGGGTGTGTATAAACATTTGACCATTGGCACAGCCTCCCAAGTATATTGTTTCACCCAAAAATAAATAAATAAATAATAAAATAATATATATATATATATACTTGGGACATCTGACCTCTCCCTATATATACATATATATACAGGGGTTGGACAATGAAACTGAAACACCTGTCATTTTAGTGTGGGAGGTCTCATGGCTAAATTGGACCAGCCTGGTGGCCAATCTTCATTAATTGCACATTGCACCAGTAAGAGCAGAGTGTGAAGGTTCAGTTAGCAGGTAAGAGCACAGTTCTGCTCAAAATACTGCAATGCACACAACATTATGGGTGACATACCAGAGTTCAAAAGAGGACAAACTGTTGGTGCACGTCTTGCTGGCGCATCTGTGACCAAGACAGCAAGTCTTTGTGATGTATCAGGAGCCACGGTATCCAGGGTAATGTCAGCATACCACCAAGAAGGACGAACCTCCACCAGCATCACGTAGTGACCTGGCCACTATCCTGCAAGAAGAATGGCTTAAAATCCCTCTGACCACTGTGCAGGACGCAGTATATGTCATTCCCAAGACCAACTGACGCTGTATTGGCCACAAAAGGAGGCCCTACACCATACTAATAAATGATTGTGGTCTAAAACCAGGTGTTTCAGTTTCATTGTCCAACCCCTGTATATACATATATATACTTGGGACTTCTGACCTCTCTTTATCCCCATAAATATATATATATATATATATATATATATGCATACTCAGTACATGGATTACTAGCAGGATTAATTGGGACAGCTCTAGCACCACATGTAATAAACAGCCTGTATCATATTTACTATACTGGTTCTTTTAAGATCACAAGTGGTATTACTGTTAGCCACAGAGGGGACATCCAGATCCATTGTTATGCACACACGAATGCAGATGCGCAGTTGTCTTGCATGCTCTGCATTCCTGTCTCTGCTGGGCTGCTGGTGTTGAGAGGTTTATATTTGACAGCCGATCGCTGATCGCTGCCGAAGGTGTAATTATGCAGCGCAGTGGCGTCACACCACAGCCGACGCATGTATGTGCACCTCTCACGCACTGACTCATACAGTAATTGGTGGCAGCAGTAAATAGCTTTAAAATGCCTTTAGACTGGGAGGGCTGGAGGGAGGGAGGGAGGGAGGGAGGGAGAAAGGGAAGGAGGGAGATCTGGTACACACACACTAGGGCTACACAATACGGACAAAACACCATTTCGCCATTACAGTGTTACATATTACTATAGACTGTTTTACTAAAGTCTCACGAAGGGTTCTTGAGCAATGGGACAGAGGAGGCACTGCTTCCTTAAAGGTTCCCTGAAGAACCCTGTTTGATAAGTAGATGCTAGTAGTTAAATTTCTGAGATGTAAACTAAGCCATTCAAAGTGGTTTACTGTGACCTTGTTCATAGAAACTTCCCAGCTGGAATTGTCTTATCGGTGGTGGTGATAGAAACCAAGGGGAGTCGTATGAAACCCTATATGTGTGAATGTAATGATGATATATAGTGGTTACAGTATTATGGAGGCAGCCTTGTGACTGGAGGGTTGCCGGTTCGATTCTCTAAACTGACAGTAATGACTGAGGGGCCCTTGAGCAAGGCACCTAACCCCCAACTGCTCCCCGAGCTCCCAGAGTGCTGAAAAATGCAAGTTGGAAGCCGAGCCATGAGAGGCAGCAATATGGCCGGAGGATGGCCTGTACATATAGCTGAACTTCGTATCACTACTCGGGGTGACAGACTGATGATCACACCAGCAGTTTGGGCAGTGTGTCGCTGAAGGGCTCACCACAAGGTCGCCATACTTGAACCCAACTGTCATTTGATACCACAGTCCTGTAGCAGTCCAGGTCACTTGTTCATGACACCACTGCAAACGAAGGCGACAGTGGCTGGCTGTCATTGGTAGGACACGTAATGGGCGCTGTGCCGTCAAATTTCCTTCGGCTAAATGCCTGGAAAAGGTGCAGCCAGAGACAGGGATGTGTAACGAAGGTGCCCCCTGTGTCTGGATGATGGACAATAAAACTGTGGGAGCTGCTCGTGCTTGTGTGCAAATCAAACGATTCCTCTTTACTGATGGTCTGCTTGGCGTATGGTCCTGAGACATAACTGCATGGCATGTAATGCTAGGTTGTGAAAAATCTAAACAATAAAAAGCTTCTCTTTGGGTTTAAACCCTTGCAACCACCTCAGTGTCTTTGAAAATTTGTATAAAGCCAAAGATTTGTATTGCATAATCACAAAACTACATTTCAGACATATTTATAAAGATTTACTCTTAGAACTTCCTGTAAGAATAGAGGAAGCAACCTCTTCCAACGTCTGGTTCCCATCAATGCCTCTATGAACAGTTCTGACTTTGAGAGTTTTTCAATGACGGAGCATTTGGCATCAAACACTCTTAACTAAATCATGGTGGAGTATAAGCTCCCATTACTTTCCAACCTATTGCTTTAACCGCTTAAGTTCCCAAGCTTGTTACATCCCAAATATCAAATAGGTGACCCAACTCAAGACCCACCAACGGACCCGGACCATCTAAAGGGGTCTTAATGAGGAGGTGCCACTCACACAGATGGAACATGAGAATGGAAAGGTGTGGAACTTTATGCACAGTGGTGATCGGGCAAAAACCCAAAGTGTGTTAGGGCAATCGCCTCACAAGGACGGACCAACAGTCTTACTGACAAAACGACAATTGGGCTGCTGTGTGACTTGACCAAGCAAACCGACTGTGGGTGTGGAGCTTGTAGCAGGATGCCACTCTGTCAGTTAAAGAAACAGAACAGAGCTGGCAAGCTGACCAATTAGAGCACACTGGGCTCATTGGGAGGCGGGGCTTAAAGACACAGTATACAGCAGGTTACAGATATACAGTATGTTGCACTTAGGGAACTTTAAAATTTGTTCTATTAAACCCCCATGTACAGTAGCAACAACAACAACAAGTGTCTTCAACTTGTTTAAACAGTGTCAAGGCATCGCCCCAGTGCTTTGCAAAGTGTTGGGTCTAATGCTGACATGCACCTGATAACAAAGAACCCTCCACACAGTCATTGACACATCAACGCACCGGCACACATGCACAGATGTGGAGCAAAAGCCTGCTCTTTTGAAGGCTCCAGCCGTTGCAGTTTTCCGTACAACCGTGCAGCTCCCACTCAGACCGAGCTGTGTGGAATCTGAGTAAAACGCTCCGCTTTGGTTCAATAACAAGAGCAGAGCTGCGAGTGGGCGCTCGCTGCCCAGGCCGAGAAGTGTAGGCAGGAGGCTGCATTTAGACCGCAGTCCACGCAGCAGTGGGAGGAAGAACACGAGTCTCTTTTGCAGTCGCGACTCGGAGGGGCTGACACGTGGTGGCTCCAGTGGGAGGTGAGTGTGTGAGAACGGAAAGGAAAGAAGAGGGCAACAGAAGGAGGGCTGAGGACAAAGCTCCGCACACTCTGTGTGTATGTGTGGGCAGCGTGGATCGTAGTCTGAGGTTTTTGGTCGTATGTTCAGAACCAGAATCATGGGGCAGAGCCACCGATGCTGCCGACAGTTCCGTGTCTGTTAGTGAGGCGTTATGAAAAAAGGGACGTGAAAGAGATTAATTCAGAAAGCATGTTCACACCTCTCCTCATGGAGCTTCTGAGATGCTTGGAGCTCCTCCAGCTGCATGCAGGAGCGCTCCAGCTGCTCTCTGATGACTCTCTCTCTCTCTGCGCTCCCTCGTTCTCTCTCCAGCTCTTTCTCCAGGTTCTGTAGCCGCTCCTGTAGCTTCTGGAACTCGTGCAGGATCAGGTAGCTCACACCACAGTACTGGCAGGTGGTCTCCGCTCGTTCCATCTGAACACATGCAAATACAGTCCCACACAGTTAAATGCATATGTATTCTTGTTTGTAGACCTATACCATATTCACTCACCCATCCAAATCATTGAATTCAGCTGTTCCGATCACTTCCATGGCCACAAGTGTATAAAACCAAGTACCTATACATGTAGACTGCTTCTACAGACATTAGTGAACGGATGGCTCGCTCTCAGAAGCTCAGAGAATTCCAGCGTGGTACTGTGATAGGATGTCACCTATGCAACAAGTCCAGTCATGAAGTTTCCTCCCTACTAAATATTCCACAGTCCACTGTGAGTGGGATTATAACAAAGTGGAAGTGATTGGGAACGACAGCAACTCAGCCAGTTGTGGTAGGCCACAGAAAATGATCAGCGGACGCTGAGGCATGTAGTGTGCAGAGGTTAGCTCAAGAACAGTGCGTAGAGAGCTTGATGAAATGGGTCTCCGTGACCGCGCAGCTGTATCCAAGTCTTACATCACAGAGCGCAGTGCAAGCACTGGATGCAGTGGTGTAAAGCACGCCGCCACTAGACTCTAGAGACGTGTTCTCTGGATTGACAGATCAAGGCTCTGACCTCAACCCAATAGAACACGTTTGGGACCCAACATCAGTGTCTGACCCCACAAATGCGCTTCTGGAACAATGGGCAAAAATTCCCATAAACACATTCCACAGCCTTCCCAGAAGAGCTGAAGCTGTTACATCTGCAAACGGTGGGCCAACATCATTTTTAACCCAATGGATTAAGAATGGGATGTCACTCAAGTTTATACGCGTGTGAAGGCAGACGAGCGAGTACATTTGGCAGTGTAGTGTATATAGATGAAGTTGCTCAGGGGAGGTCTAACAGCACTTGCACAATAATGAATGGAGGACTCGTAATTTTGCACTTTGTGTCTGATAAAAGAAGAGCCGTCTCCTCTCATACCGCATCATCTAGCAACTTTTTGAACATCACATGTTGGTCAGCCCAGGCTTCACCAGAGTGGCCACTGTGTGAATGAGTCACTTCCATGCACGGCCATGACCTAAGGGAACCTAACGGGGGGAGTTCTAATGGCCTGTTCAGTGTAGGAGTAAGCAGTGGCCCCTCTTTCCTCCTCCACACAGCCTGTCCAACAAATGCAGTGACCCAATGCCACCTTGATTCAGCAGAGGTCTTCCACCAGCTCCTCTGCTTTCTCCTGAAGGAGGTAGAGGAAGGTATTAATACACCAGTCAGAGTGCAGTCATTTGGGTGTTGTTGAACGTTCAGGAGCTTTTACTGTAGTCTGACAATCTTAAATGGAGCAAGGGCTGTTGGCGGGTCTGGTGGACCTGCTCCAGCCTCCAACCTTCTTCCTCTTGGGCTAACGAGCCACAGTTGGGCTAACTTCCAACTCTGAAATGTTTGGTCTGATCAGAAACAGTGTGCATGCACACGGCTGTTACACTACACTACTGCATACACTGTTAAATTACATTGGTGGTCTCTACCACGACAAAAACGGGTCTCGTTACTGAAGACGACCATTGTGGTCCTTGGCGAAGTTGACGTGCATGCAGTCTTGCGCCATGCAGCTGTCTGCCACTGCTCGTTGAAAGTCTGTAATCGTGGCTGCTGGGTCAGGTACAGCAATAAGGCCAGTCCTTGCCTGCGTCACATACACTGCTGAGCGTGCTTATTTCCCGACTTTGTCTGTAGTTGAATTCACATGCCCGGTCAGAAACGTGTTTGAATGCGTAGACAATAATCAGACAATGCTTCAGATTCATTTAGGTATACAAACGAAGCTTGCCTTATTTGAATAGCCCATTAAGTAAGTAAGTACTAGAATGAGTTTGAATATGTTTGAATAACCGTGCCTACTCCTGATAACGTCTTCTTAACTCTTAACCATCATTCCCATCAGCCACTGGAGAATTTCATATCGTGATCCCTGCTGAATCTATCTGAGTGGGAGGGGGAAAGTAGAATGAAAGAGAGAGAGAGAGAGAGAGAGAGAGAGAGAGAGAGAGAGAGAGAGAGAGAAGGGCTTGCACACAACCCTCTGGCAGCTCAGAGAGCCTGACCCTGTCTCAATAATAGTCTGTCTGTGCCCTCTCCACACACACACAAGCACGCAAGCCAACCCCTGATCCTCTGCCTCCAGGAGGTGTGTGGATATTTGCACGAAATCTAAAAACTAACCCTCCCCCTTTTCACAACGCCTCCACCAACACACACACACACACACACACACACACACACATGTACATACACACAAACGTACTGACAGACGCACACACGTACACACACATACATACACACACATATACACAAACGTACACACACACAAACACATGTACATACACACAAACGTACAGACACACACACAAACGTACACACACACGTACATACACACACACATATACACAAACATACACACACACGCATGTACATACACACAAACGTACACACACACACAAAAGTACACACACACATATATACACCCACAGACACACACACACAGACATAGACAAACACTTACACAAGCACTTGCACAAGCCAGAGGGGAGTGTGTCCGCCACCAGTACAGACGGCGTTCCCGTGACAGACCCCTGCCCCTGGCACTGACACATTGGCTTAGCACTCATTCGCACACACACACACACACAAATCCCCCTCACACACAAGAAGTCACACACGCAGCCTCCGTCATACTGTAAATGGGTAAAGAGTGAAGAGTGGACAGCACTGTCCTCTGTCGCTCTCTCGGACTGTACAGTGTAAAAGCTCAACTTCCAGAACTTTCAGCGGCAGATAGATGCAGTTACTGAAGCGTAATCAGACAAATACAGGATGGTGACATTACGCTTTCTTTATGATTTACAGCAGCGGTGAACAACTACCCAAACCATGTAGCTGAGTTAAAGTAGAGATCCCCAATGTGAAATAGGCTACTCCTCCAGTATCAGTAGAAGCTCTTCCCTATAGCCCTCCACTGGAGTAACAGTACTACAGTATGTACCTTCAGATGTACTGAAGTATGGAGAGGAACAGGAGCATGCTTTATTACGGCTCTAATGTCCTATTATCATTTCTGGAACAGGACTCTTCATCAGCTCAGTGTAGGTGAAGAGACTCTAGTGTCTCTGTACACCAGTCTTTAATAGAAGCTCATTCATTAGTCTGACACTGACGTCTATTCAATCATCATCAGCACAGAACACTGAAGGAGAACAGGTTCCATTAGCTAGAAACAAGCCCCGCCCAACACCTCAAAACAAGCTCAAAACTAAGTGACTGCTGTGCCCTGATTGGTGGGCTAAATTCATGATTCGTTTGTTTGGACATGTTATGGTTTTATGCACACATAAGCCAAAAGGAAGGACAGATTTGGCAGTCAGGTACAGCGCTAAGACCTGTTCTTGCTTACGCCACCTGGTGGCCGAGTGTGAAACTTGAATCATTAGCATGTCTCACGTTTCTAACCTACCGTCCAGGTTTCATTCCTGTTGGTTGATTCCTTCTGGATGCACCTGTACACTTTACTGTTTACACAGTGTTAAAGGTAACACTATGCTATTTACACTTTACCAGGCTGGAGTGTCCAGATCAAATCCTCCTGGTTTAAGTGTATTCGTAGGCCCATAAAGGACCTCATTACCTGAATCAGGTGCAGCTAAATTCTACAGTGTGGTAGATCTCCAGGACTGGCCCTGGGTACCATAGGTTTAGACTGTTGTGCCATTCAGGAGCCAAGAATGGAATGGCCCATCAAGAGTCCTCCAGACTTCAGTAACATGGACTTGTTGTTGACGTCCAGGCGTATATACCACTCGTATACCACTAAATCTGAAAAGCTCCCACATGTCCAAGGCACGTTTTAGGACAAAGTGTCTAACAGCATCACCTGGCACACAGGTAGAACCACCACTGCTACTCCAACAATGCTATCGCCATGGTATCTTAACATGGCTTCATATAACGCTTGCTCTTGTACTGTCAATGTCTACACCAGTCCTGCTACGAGGCATGAACAAAGGCAGCTTTGACGAAATTTGTTTGCTTATGTCAACGAGCTTTAAGTGCGAAACAATAGATTTCAAACAACAACACGCTTTTGTTACGCCTGGTGTCTTCTAAGGGTTAAATATGAAGGACATTTTAATCATACTAGTCTTAAAAAAAACAGACATAAATTACAGATTTATGCTGACTGCTCAATGAAATGAGACGTTACGAGCTGACGTAGACGTCTAGTCGAGGAAAGGCCGTGATTAATTTAAAGGAAGCCTGTTTTGTCATAGCCGCCATTGTCTCATTTATTGTGGGCAGGAAGGAACACTTTATAGACAAAGCGCCTAGATGAGTCGACCCTCATCACCCTCCCTCCCTCCCCGCCACTACTCCCCCAGATTCGACCCCCCTCCACGTCTGCTTCCATCAAATCCCACGGCAAAACTGGGTCACTGTCTCACGCACGCAACCCCAAATACCTCCCAAAATTACTGCCCCCACCCCCACCCCCCAAGTCCAGTTACCACGCACAGCCAGCCATTCACCCATTCCCCAACACAATAACACATTTCAGCCTAGTTACTGACGCTATGGAGATCGCAAATACATCTACATTTAGATTCATGGCATTTAGCTGGTGAGCGATCTTATCTAGAGCGATCTAAAGCCAAGCTTAGTGTTTCATCTGAGAACGTTTCCTAGCTAGTACAAGAAGGTTAGAGTCTAAAACTCACCTTGAGTTCAGACACCGCCCGAATATGGGCCAGTGCTGATACCTAGGAAGGAGAATACCACATAAGAGCAGTACCATGTAACCCCAAGTCGGTGTTCATACACTATATTGCCAAATGTATTTGCTCGTCTGTCGTCCCAGATATTAACTTGACTGATGTCCCATTCTTAATCCACAGGGTTCAATATGGTGTCATCCCAGCTATATCAGCTTCACATCTTTTGGGAAGTCTTTCCACAAGGCTTAGGAATGTGGTCATGGGGATTTTTGAACCTTCTTCAGACACTGGTGTTGGACGAGAAGGCCTGGCTCGCAGTCTCTGCTCTAATTCATCCCAAAGGTGTTCTATCGGGAACGGGTTGAGGTCAGGACTCTGTGCAGGCCAGTCCAGTTCCTCCACAACAGACTCGCTCATCCATGTCTTTATGGTGCTTGCTTTGTGCACTGGTGTGCAGTCACGTTGGAACAGGAAGGGGCCGTCCCCAAACTGTTCCCACAAAGTTGGGAGCATGAAATTGTCCAGAATCTCTTGGTCTGCTGAAGCATTAACAGTTTCTCTCACTGGAACTAAGGGTCCGAGCACAACTCCTGAACAACAGCCCCACACTATAATCCCCCCTCCACCAAACTTTACACCAGTCAGACAGGTACCGTTCTCCTGGCAACCACCAAACCCAAACTCCTGCTGACCGCGCACAGTTATTTTTTACAGGCTTTTGGTTGCTGTCGTTCCCAAACGCTTCCACTTTGTTATAATCCCACTAACAGTTCTGGAAAATTTAGTGGTGAAGAAACATCATGGCTGGACCTGGACAGGTGGCATCCTATCACGGTACCACTCTAGAATTCACTGAGCTCTTGAGAGCAACCCATTCCCTCACTAATGTCCGTATGAGCAGTCTACATGTCTAGGTACTTGGTTTTATACACCTGTGGCCATGGAAGTGATTGGAACACCTGAATTCAGTGATTTGGATTGGTGAGTGAATACTTTTGGCAATACGGTGTAAACCAAAACAAAACACATTTCAACATATACATCCATTAGTGCTCACTTAAGTACTTCACAAAGAGATGGGCCTTCAGTCTGCGTTTAAAGACCGTGAGAGAGCCTGCTGTTCAGACAGCCAGTGGAAGTTCATTCCACCATCTGGGTGCCAGAACAGAGAAGAGTCTGGATGCTTGTCTTCCATGCATCTGGAGGGAGGGCGAGTCAAGCCGTACTAGCTGTACTTGAAGCTCGAAGGGCTCAGGGTACAGACCGACTCTTGCCTACTGCCATAAAGTAGGGAGAGGCTGGTCCATTCTTAACGCTGTAGGGAAGCATGAGAGTTTTAAATCTGACGTGGGCAGCTACAGGAAGCTGTTTATGATTCAAAGGCAAGGCAAAACAGTGGCTCATTCCTAATGTAGCATCATTTTTCAAAGCTGTTTGATTTGGTTGTTAGAAAAAGTGATTTGAGAGCATTTCCACTGGTCCATCCACCATGACATTTCCACACAGTGTAAAGGACAGCTGTCCTGTTACCTCATATTAGTAACTGTTAGTGTATTAATTCATAATTATTCAATACAGTTCAACTGTATCGTTATTATACCAATACAGGGTTATACAGTGTAACGAATCACTATCGGGCTACTCCGCCAGGGCAGTAAGTTATAGTGCACATTCAGGACGTAGAGGAAAGTAGAGTATGTTGAGGTGGCCAGATGTGCAGTTAAGTATGTGGCTGTAAACAGTGGATATATGTATAATAGTGTGCAGCGCAGGTAGTGAGAATAGGTAGTGCAGGCAGTGTTCAGGCAAACAGCTGAAAGTGCCATATAGCTTACAGTAAAGATGTTTTATAAAAAAAATACAGCTCAGATGTTCAGGAGGAGTGTGAGGAGTGTATTTATATATTATATTATATGAGATATTATATTATATTATATAGGGCTGCCCTCTAGAAGTCGACGATTCGAATAGCCAGTCGGCAACCCTTTAAGTCAACTGAGACCCTTCAAGTCAACTGCCAGCAGTGACCTTTTTTTCCCCCGTTAAACAGACTAAAGCTTAATAATTATTAAAGAGGAATAATAAATAAATATTGAAGTTCTAGCTGGTCTGTGACGTATCCTTGCTAAAGAATGTAATCCACGTAACGACGTGTGCTGACGGTTCTCTGCTAAGGAAGCCGTGAAGCTGAGAAACACGGGGTGTCTCAGAGAAAGCATGGAGGAGATTTTGAAGAAGAGAATCCGAACAAGTTAAACCGAATTCTGATCGTCATTTAGTCAGACATCCAACACTGCTTCAAACGAAGGAGCTGACTTTCATTTAGACATAACGGCTGTTTGTGGTGAAGAAAATGCGTTTGTTTTATTATAATTTCGTTATTTTAGATCCTGAATTACAGATATGTTTATTTATTCGTCTACAGCTGAGATTATCTTTATTTAAGGATGAGTACAGTCACTTAATACACCTGCTGATAAACGAGAGATAATGATTTCAGCGCGAATATATTTAAACGGTTTCAGGTTTACCATTCTTCTTTTCATCTATAAATAATTTAAATATGGACTAATCTGGTTTTATAGCAGTTCATTATTTATGAGAGATGAAAGACGAAGGGTCCTCCTACTGAAGAAGCTGTTAGAAGTGAAATTAAAAGACTATAAGCTATAAGCGCTAATGTTTAGTATAAGTACGCGCTGCTGCCCGGCGCTGTATCCTGTAATTAAATCAGGCTCCAGTTCAGATCGATCATCATAAGCCCCGCCTCTTTTAGTTCAGAAATATGCTCCTGTGACTCTGCTGACTTTCTAAATGAGGAGATCAGATCTGAACCGTATGCAGACTGATTTATGGATTACTAGATAATGTACATGGAGAAAAAACGTGAACGAATAGTCAACCAGGAGGGGCGAATCCGATTCGACTGACAAAATTCTGAGACGGGTACAGCCCTAATATTATATTATATTATAATACATTAATTTTTACTTTATCCTAGTAAGTCAACACCCAATGTAATGTGTCCCTTAAAAAAAATCAACAAAAGCAAAGAGACACGACAAGCTTGGCGCTTTCTCCATTTTCCAGCCAAGTTTCATTCCCACTGGCAGCCGTTTCTCTCCTGTGTGGACGGCCTTTCCGTTATTCCCACCTCCCAACGTGCTAAATTTCTTTCAACTGCCAACTCGTGCAGACAGCAACCGCTTTCTTCTTTTCTTCCTGTCTTTGTTTCTATTGTCCTCGTTCATTACGTCTATAATCTGCTTTACACTTTTGGGTCCTTCTGCCTGTGAAACCTAAAAAAGGCAATGCACTGTAGAAGCTAACCCTCCTCAAAAGAACTTGATCTAACAAAAGCCCCCGGCCCTTAATCTCCCTATTATGTCCAGGTCAAATTGACCCGTTTAAAAATGTATGAATGCAGGAAATTGAAAATGTTTTTTTTTTTTTTGGAACATGAACTTTTTCTGCTGGGCTTAATTACTGTAATGAACATGGAAATGGAAAATGATTAATTTAACATGTTTGAAAGGCCTCCTCTGTGTTTATCACACACATAATATCCGGGTCAGTTTGACCGAGCTGTAAGGACGGAGTGGAACACAAATGATTTTAATATGCTTCCAAAACCACGTCAAAAATGTGTAACCAGAATGAGATTAAACTATGGTGTTCAATGTCTAGTTTTTTCCAGTCTAAAGAAAAAAACAGAATTTGAAAAATATGTGAGTTATTAGAATCCACCCAGGATCTGTGACCCAAGATATTGTTTATGTTGGAATGCACAGTGTATATTCGGGATGATTAAACATGCATCGGGTCAATCTGACCCAGTAACAATACTATTGTTCCTTACTGCTGAACATGAGGTCACCTAGCATGTCTAAGGTGGTAGTAACTTCAGGCTCCTGCAGATGGCGCTGCATGAGGATGATGGGGCTATGACTACCTGCGGGGTGTGAGTGATGGGATCCATAGATTAGGAAGAGGTGCTACAGTGCAGGGAATGTCTCGTTCCATGTGTGGAAAATGGCTCCAGAGCAGATGTTAATGATTGGCTAAAAGGAGTGACTGCATGTGGGCGTGGCCAAAGACCATAGTGTGAAGGAAGTAGCTGAATCTGCAGGTGTATGGAAGTGTACGGTCATTGGGGTCTACCAGTCATGGCTAAAATCCCAGTCAACAGGCAGATCTCCCTGGAATTGTGCCAGGGAAGACCTCCACCAGATCTGGAACAACTGTGTAAATATTTGAGTGTCTGAACAAAAACTCCATGCCAAATCCCATCACAGCTGTTATTGGTGCTTCTGGAGGCATTACACGCTATTAGGTACGTATCAGTCCCAGGTGTGTAGCATTAAGTGGCGAGGCTAATCCTGTTGGCACTAGCTACAGTTTCTATGTTTTATAGATGTTTACATATCGGCACAGAAGAAGCCTTTTATCATTACTCTGATCAAACAAATCATTAACAGCTGCTTCTTTAGCCTATTTACATTCAAATTCACATCAAACTATAAAGACAACATGGAGCTTCTTTTATACAGAGATAGGAAACACAGAAGCTCACAGAAAAGATCCCATACGGGTCTAGCTCCCTGTGAGCCAGTGAGGACATGTGCATTACCCAGCTACTCTGCAGACAAACTGAATGTAGGTGAGACCCGTTAGGTAAGGCAGAGCTATTCGGCTGATATATAACAGGCTGCAAACATGAGCTGACCAAAACCTAGCTTCTGTGTGTGTGTGTGTGTGTGTGTGTATGTGTGTTACTGTGTTTGTGTCACCGTGTGTGTGTGTGTTTGTGTCACTGTGTGTGTGTGCGTGTGTGTGTTTGTGTCACTGTGTTTGTGTGTTTGTGTCACTGTGTGTGTATGTGTGTGTCACTGTGTTTGTGTCACTGTGTGTGTGTGTGTTTGTGTATGTGTGTTACTGTGTTTGTGTCACTGTGTGTGTGTGTGTGTGTGTCACTGTGTGTGTGTGCGTGTGTTTGTTTGTGTCACTGTGTGTGTGTGTGTGTGTCACTGTGTGTGTGTGCGTGTTTGTTTGTGTCACTGTGTATGTGTGTCACTGTGTGTGTGTGTGTGTTTGTGTCACTGTGTGTGTGTGTTTGTGTCACTGTGTGTGTGTCACTGTGTTTGTGTCACCGTGTGTGTGTGTGTGTGTTTGTTTCACTGTGTGTGTGTTTGTGTCACTGTGTGTGTGTGTTTGTGTCACTGTGTGTGTGTGTGTGTGTGTGTGTCACTGTGTTTGTGTGTTTGTGTCACTGTGTGTGTGTTTGTGTCACTGTGTGTGTGTGTTTGTGTCACTGTGAGTGTGTGTGTGTGTGTGTCACTGTTTGTGTCACTGTGTGTGTGTGTGTGTGTGTTTGTGTCACTGTGTGTGTGTGTGTTTGTGTCACTGTGTGTGTGTGTGTCACTGTGTTTGTGTCACTGTGTCACTGTGTGTGTGTGTATGTGTGTCACTGTGTTTGTGTTACTGTGTGTTACTGTGTTTGTGTCACTGTGTGTGTGTGTGTGTTTGTGTATGTGTGTCACTGTGTGTGTGTGTGTGTGTGTGTGTTTGTGTATGTGTGTCACTGTGTGTGTGTGTGTGTGTGTTTGTGTCACTGTGTGTGTGTGTTTGTGTCACTGTGTGTGTGTGTGTTTGTGTATGTGTGTCACTGTGTGTGTGTTTGTGTCACTGTGTGTGTGTGTGTGTGTGTGTCACAGTGTTTGTGTGTGTGTTTCCCTGTTGTGTGTGCGTCAGTGTGTGTGTTGTGTCACTGTGTGTGCCGTGTCACGCAGGCCTGTAGAGCGGATGTGTGTGTGCAGAGTTATCCATGCTTTTGTGTATGTGTCCCTTCATTTCAAGTGAGTGAACAAATGAGTGTGTTGGGGGGAGTATGTGTGTGTTTGATCGTGTGTGCGAGAGAAAGAGGTGTGTGTGTCACAGTGTTTGTGTGTGTGTTTCCCCTCCCTTGTCCCAAATAAAGACCAACCCATAGTGCTCAATGAGCCAGCAAATCACCCCAACCAGTGGCACATGAAAAGCGGGAGGGGCCAGCAGACACTCAGGGCAGGAGGAGGGACGGGTGGCCTTTATACAGAGATAATCCCAACCTTATTAAGCAGTCTGCACGGTAATAAACTGTGGAGGGATTTTAATCTAGTTTTCTGCAGCGTTCATTTACAAGTCTGACGTGTAAAAAACTGTGGAGGGATTTTAATCTTGTATGAATCTTGATCGTGTGTAGTGTTTACAGTCCTGACGAATAAACTGTGGAGGCGATTATAATCCAGTATGACTGCAGCTTTGTAGATGTTCACGCAAATAAAGACCCCCCATAGTGCTCAGTGTAATAACTGTGGAGGGATTATAATCCGGTATGAATCTGCAGCAGTGTGTCAGTCTGGACCCCAATAACTGTGGCACATGAATCCAGTATGAAATCTGCAGGTGTGTAGCAGTCTGACTCAGGGCAAACTGTGGAGGGTGGATTTATTCAAATACAGAGATATCCCAACCTTATCTAAGCACATGTTTACAGCCTGACAGTAATAACTGTGAAGAGATTATAATCCGGTATGAATCTGCAGCATGTGTAGTGTTTACAGTCTGACAGTAATAACTGTGAAGAGATTATAATCCAGTATGAATCTGCAGCGTGTGTAGTATTTACAGTCTGACGGTAATAACTGTGGAGTGATTATAATCCAGTATGAATCTGCAGAGTGTGTAGTGTTTACAGTCTGACGGTAATAACTGTGGAGTGATTATAATCCAGTATGAATCTGCAGCGTGTGTAGTGTTTACAGTCTGACGGTAATAACTGTGGAGGGATTATAATCCAGTATGAATCTGCAGCGTGTGTCTGCACAGTCTGACGTGGAGGGATTATAATCCAGTATGAATCTGCAGCGTGTGTAGTGTTTACAGTCTGACGGTAATAACTGTGGAGGGATTTTAATGTAGTATGAATCTGCAGGGTGTGTAGTGTTTAC
Organism: Prochilodus magdalenae; assembly: GCA_024036415.1. Taxonomy (NCBI): domain Eukaryota; kingdom Metazoa; phylum Chordata; class Actinopteri; order Characiformes; family Prochilodontidae; genus Prochilodus; species Prochilodus magdalenae. The sequence goes on along the minus strand of JAMWET010003738.1, from coordinate 171,744 downwards.
AGTCTGACAGTAATAACTGTGGAGTGAGTAGAGACATGACCGAACTAGGTAAACAAGATTTATTTAGATTTCAGGTTAAAGTTATCAGCAACCTAAACTGGGTTTATAAACTTCAGTGTCAGCAATATGTGCTATATAAGTGAAATATTAGACTAGAAGGATTAAGACGCCCCTAGCTTTACATGTTGGAGCGCCAGCAATCCCTGTGTACATTTCAGCCCATGCATAATCCGTGCATCCCAGAATGGCACAGAGGCCACAGCAGGGAGACAGCAGGGATGGGTCAGGGAGAGTCGCTTGGATGTTTTCCTGTTGAGGTTAAGTGGGGAATGGAGTCGGGGACAGGACGATAAGAGGGATCGCACGGCACATGTGCGAGAGTGATCCTTCCGGGCCTTCTAAGGCGGGGAGCAGGGGGTGGGGAGGGCTGGCTGGTTTTAAAACCATCCATTATTTAGAGGGCGCGGCGCAGGAGAGAGGGGCACCATAGTGGGCTGCAGAGGGATCTCCGTGGAGCCTCTTCTTGCGGTGAAGGCGCTTTGCCACGCTCTCATCAAAAATGAATAGAGGGAAAGGGCTGGATGTCCTACTGCGGCTGGTCAACTGTGGCACGGAAGGCAGGGCAAAGGGGGGAAGAACAGACTGAAGCCGGTCAGAGTTTAACAGGAGAGAGGAGCTGGAGGAAGAACCTTATTGTGCCATGGTTCAAGTACAGATTACATCAAGGTTCTCCTTAACTGAGCCTTTGGGGAAACCTTTTACATCCATAGAGTACCGGTAGAGTATATACTTCTATGGTACCGACCCAATTTACTGCAGAGTACCGAAAAATAAAAATGTGAAATTCCAAGAGTTCATTAAATATTCAAATTTCAATACAATAATCCGTCATATCAGCAGTCCAATAAGCATGCTTGTTCCAAAGCCTAGACTGTTGATTGGCAGTCGAAATTACGATCAGCACTTCCTGGTTAGTCTGCAATCCTTTAAAGTGAGTAAATATTCCCACTTCACACATATATTTAGTCTAATGGAGCGATGTGTGAGATTATCAATTGAAAAACATTATTAAATTAAATTCATTAAATTAATTACATGAATTGACTGAGCAAATTAACTAACTTGACCAACAGACTAAGAAGAAATAACAGTTTTGATATGTATGTATATATGTACATCTTGGGTTGCAGATATAGCTACTAAAGTTAGCATGCTAACCAGCTAGCCCTGACTCGTCCTGTCTCCTGCAGGAAAGGCAGCCAATGTAAGGAGTGTAAAGGCCATGATAGCTAAAGATCTTGGTGGGAGACCATTATAATGCCATTATAAACCCCCGCCCGCTCTCAGCAATACTCCACATTTGGCAGCAAACAAAAGAAGTGCTATATGTACATGTGAAACAGCACTGGAGACACGAAGGAGTAAGGTTTCATTCAGACATATGATTTTTTAATTCTGCTTCCACATGCACGGTGGACCTTTCGACCCACTGTTTAGTCACTTAGTATTTGTGTTGCACTTTTAAAATCCTACTGTAGGACTGTAATGCGTTCTTATATATTTTTTCAACCCTTATGTATGTGTTATGTAAAGTGTTTTTTCAGTATTATTATATTTCTTTGCTTCTTTGATGTGAATTCTCAACTCAACCACTAGATATATGTTATTTATTGATGGTAAATCACTTTAAAGATGCATTTCCTGGATGAATTGTCCTACACTAATAAAGTTTTTCATTAGTCATCTATCGTTGTTCCATTTCTATTCTACTTGTTGTTGTTCCTCTTTATCGAGAGAGAGAGAGAGTCCACCAGTGAGTCCAGTTTTCCAGATATCAGCACCATCGCAACTCCAGAACATTCAATCTGATCTCAAATAAAGTGCTATTGATCCGACTGTTTTTGGAAAAATGTCTTTAAATTCCTAGTTTTGTTTTTAAATTTCTACAGGACAGTTTTGATGGTGGTTGCAGGTGGTTGTTAAAAGTCCCATATTCTCTATGTATTCCATATTTTACTCATTTCTAAATTCCCATTTGATCTTCTCCTGCCTTATTCAGGTGGATCTTCCCTGCCTTACATTAATATAACTTGTACTCAATAGTAAACATTTTAACCAGAAAGTAAATAAATAATAAAGCGTTTGGCACTACATGAAAATCCATATCACGGTCCGAGGAACACATAGCTGTTCGTCCATCCTCAACATGCACACACTTGTTTAGGTATGTGGGAACCAGTGTCTGACCTGGCATTGACCCCACTGCAGAGTCGCTATAGGTTGGCGGTTGAGTGTCTGGGCCATGGACTGCTCAACTGTGCCCCCATCAGCCAGCTTAGATCTCGCAGGTCCCCAGAGTAGAGCGGCAGGTCAGCAGCGAGGCAGCTCAAGGCCAAACACGCTACCTAAATGCGTAAATGGGGCCTAAATTCCCACCTGCTAAATTGTTGATGAGTCAAGTTAACAGCACATAACATGCAACACTGTCTTTTCTCACACAAAGAAGGACGAATGAAGAAGAAGGAGAAGTGCATGGCAAACAGTTTTCTTTACTACGGTGACTATTTTACATTACCCACAAATAAACAACATTATTATTTTCAGGCAGGTGTTCCAAGCTGTGATTACATAAACTGATATTACATCAGTTTATGCAAAAGAAAACTTTCTCTTCCAGAAATACAAGAGTGGGGTGGATTAAACTGTATTTCTACCTGCAGATTCGTCTACAGGTGCATCATTGGGTTAAAATCTTTCTCAGATAACTGAGATAACATCATTCCTGGTATATCACATTCCCTATATCACCTCTGATCCTATATGTAACTTATATCCCAGGCTGGACAGGAATTTCCCACCACTGCATCCGTCAGATTTATTATGTAAAGCACACACATCATGGAAGAACAAAATTTCCTTGTTTTTTATTCAAATAAAAGAGTTTAATGATGTACTATGTGTGCACTCGTGTGCTGCGTTTACATGCTGGTGGTCGAGAGCACACTGAATGTTCCATTGCTTCCAATGAAGCCGTGGCCAGCTCCATCAGGATTTCGAGAAGGAAAGACATCAACACTGCGATTTACAGAATAGACCTCACAGAGAATCCACCTGACATTACAAAGTCATCAATACTGAACACAATTCCCAATCAGGGCAGCCCCTACTGGACTGGAGGATCAATAAAGTAGAGACACTCCATAACACAGGACAATTCGGCAAGATCATCCTGGTAAGATCAGCCAGATATCAGGAGACCTGAATCGGCCTGTAGTGTGAGACAGCTACACAGATACACAGCCCCAAACCATATTCAACACACCCTACATGAAAGCCCGGTTACGTTTGGCTGACTAGGATATCTCCATGATTCTATGACCACATAGCTTACTAAGTGGCTAGAACATACATTTACGACCTTGTGCCGGCAACCATGGGGCGGAATACACTGGATGTCAATCTTTTAGGAGTCATGGACACTGAACACAGTACAGGTTGTCCTTCTGACTTTTTCCACCTTAAGAAGCAATCTACATCACTAACGTTCCCCTCCTCTTCATTTCCATGCTATGACCATCACAATGTTTCCATGCCTGCATGTCTCGCTCTGTGGGATACCACAAAGAGAAACAGAACAATGTTTTTTTTGTGTTTTTTTTTACGCCGACATTTAAACATGTCATTACAGTTTGCAAAAGCTCATTAAGCTTGTAATATGGAAAGTAGCCTGGTTTGAATTTAACGTTTTGTGATGTCACAAAATCAACACATTTAAATTAGGGAGGCAAATTCTTCTAACGGATAACTGCGCGTCATTAGTTGGCCATTAATCATTAAACAGCAAGCCTGTAATCCAGAGAGCACCCCTTTGAAATTCAGTTATACTGCAGTAATACAATACTCCAATGTGAAATACTAAACATAAGCTTCCATATGAACTAGAATCTGCATTAAACGGTGATCCTTGTGTGGACTGTGAATGGACTACGCAGTACTAATAGATCAGCACAAAACAGCATAAGCGTGTGTATGAAGTAATGCCTGATACACAATCCTGACCACTGGTTTAGATTCTGAACACCTCATGGGAGTTTCTAATCTATTAGACCAGCAAAGTGGTCACTTCTCTTGGTGCATGTTTTATAGCATACATTATGCAACAAGTTTATTCTCCTTCTTCTGTTTTAAATCATTTTTGTTCTCAATTTACCCGCGACAATAAAACTACCTTCATCTCAGCTCTCATCGGTTTACAGTCTTTATCAGGCATAACATCAACACTTCGTTTCACTGAAGTAGAGACCCTCCATACCATGGGACAATTTGTGAAGAATAGCCTTGTAAGACATGAGGAGACCTTTCGCAATGGTCAGAAGGAGCGAATTAACCTGACTATCCTGTAATGTGAGATGGGTATAGCCCCAAACCATATTCTACACACCCTACATAAAAACCTGGTTATGTTTGGCTGACTAGGATATCTCCATGACTAAATAGCTCAACTATGACTAAAACATACATTGATGAGCCACTGAAAGCTCCATGTTCTTAAGAATTTAAGCACCGAAGTTAAAAAATGAGCACAAATGATATGATCAGGCTTTGGTTCAGAGTTAACTCTTGGAAGTCCAAAAATGGTACCTTATAGCCCCCAAAAGCTTCACATTACAACAAAAGCGGAACCCTTTTTAGTGCTACTATACAGAACCACATATAATATATCGTCGCTGTCCAATGAGAAACATTTAGTCCACTTTAGTCCATTTTTACTTCTATGCATCATTTGTACACATCAGCTGCTCTCATGATGAATGGACCAATGGCTGGTTCCACTGACTTACATTAAACTCAGATGAGGTTGTTGGTGATACATGGAGATTCTTGTTTTTCTTTGGACATCGACGATACTCTGCATTAATCTACACACCCATTTTATCATGCATAGAACCAGTTAGGCATGCAAATAGTTCTAAATGAGGTTAGGGAACCAGCCCTGTGACCGGAGGGTCGCCGGTTCGATTCCCTGAACGAACAGTAAGGACTGAGGTGCCCTTGAGCAAGGCACCTAATCGCCAACTGCTCCCCGGTCGCCGTGGATAGGGCTGCCCACCGCTATGGGTAAGTGTGCTCACTGCCACCTAGTGTGTGAGCTCACTAGTGAGTGTGTTTGTGGGTGTTTCACTTCACGGACGGGTTAAATGCGGAGACGAAATTTCCCCACTGTGGGACCAACAAGGGATTAAAATCTTAATCTTAAATTAACCTTTTTTTTGAAGTATGCAGTGCAGTTTAGCTCCGCCCATTGACACTGAAGTTATAAGAAGTGTTTCAGCCCAGTCTGCTTTCTAAATGAGGCACAACACAGGATAACCACTGAGAACAGAGCTCACTGATGCATATCTATACTAAAGGCACAGGATAAAAGGGAGGCCGTCTAAAATATCGCACGTTTCTAAAAATATAACATGAGAAAAATAAAATGCGGACTTTTCATGACGTCGGCCCTGATGTTGCTTTTGCCTTGCTGTTATTTCCAGTTCACCCTTGTCTTTCCGTATTAAGCACGAACAATCCTCCACGGGGGTCTGAGATCAGCAAGTACACTGAGTATTTCTGAGCTGATTGCTGCCCATGTAGGTGGAAAGAGAGCGAGAAAAGTGAGCGAGCAAGAGAACGTAAGGCAGACAGAACAGGGAGAACTTGGCTGGCACTAACAGGGAGCCTTGAACTGCAGCAGACGAGACACAGTGCTTTGACTCAGAATAAATGACCGCAAGGTGAACTGCACAGGCTACAAAGTGGAAACGAGGACAGCTAGCTTTTCACCCTTTACTGACTGTCCCAGCCGAATAAAGCACTCACTCTAGTACATCATTTAGAGTCATTAGGTCTCCCTAATTACAAGCATGACAGAATAACACTAGACACTCCAGTGACATTTACCTGCTGTATTTCCGCAGGCAGGGGGTGGAACGCTGTGTGCATCTTTAGATCTTGATCCAGCGGCTCACTCAATCGCTCCTCGTCTAAAGGAGAAGAAGCAAATATGATGAACTAAGAGAAGCATGAAGAAACACGGGGTGCGTTAACATGGTTAACAGCTTACTCCACATAAAGATAACCATATGGTATTTATGGGATGAGTGTAGGAAATCTACATGCAAAGCAAACCCTTGGCATCCCTCTAGACACACCATGATCAGGAATGGCATGTATGAGGATTAAAAGAACTTGCCTGGCAAAGACTAGTAGCCATAAGCAGCCACAGGGGAAATCAGGGTTATGTGTGGCACTCCAGATGGACTGGAGGTAACTGGAGTGAAAAAGCATGGAGGGGAGCTGAAAGGTCATGAGCCATAATACCATAGTCCAGGCATTACATGCATCACTGTCCGCTAGGCTAAGCTACGCAGGCTAGATCATGAGGGGCTGGTTTCATGGATCTCAATCAATGGGTAAGATGCAAACAAAGTCATTAAGAGTGGTTTGGTGTGAATTGACGTTCTAGAGGTATTACCAGGTTACAGTTGTTCACTGTGGTAGTGATAGGAACCAGACATCCACCTCCCTTTGCAGAAAGTCATTACATGAAATTGTTATGAATAGCCTGATGCCTGAGGTCTGGTGAATAGGAAGCCGATTTGAGCACTGTTTAAAGATGAGCATCAGCCATGGCCGTAAAAACGTGACTACACCCCTTTCACAACCTAGAACAGCAGATGTCTCCATACAGTTCATTGAAGTTGTCCTATGTACATTCTGGGGCTGTATATATTAATGACTCGGGATTGTTATGCAACAGTTTAGGATTTTGGAGTCATTTTTGGATGTCACTGTATGTCAGTTGTTGCATGTATAGTGGCATCCAGAAGGATGTAACCGACAGGAACGAAACTTGGTGGGTAGGCTGGTCACTGTGAGACATGCCAATGATTCAAGTTTCAGGCTCGGCCTCACATGTGACGTAAGCAGTGACGGGCCTTTTTGCTGTACCCGACTGACCCAAAAGCTACGATTGAGGACATTTAGCAAGAAGTGATGCCCTCTATGGGTCATCCCGTTAGTGCCAGCACCATTGGCAGATGGATGCACGATGTAGGACTACATGCACGCAGACCGTTACGATGCAGGACTACATGCACGCAGACAGTTACGATGCAGGACTACATGCACGCAGACAGTTACGATGCAGGACTGCATGCACGCAGACAGTTACAGCGACTGCCCTTAACACCATGTCAACGTCCAATGTCGTGCCAGACTGTCACGGATTGACTCAGAATGGCAGGAGGTCATCTTCAGTGAGCCCCGCTTTTGTCTTGGTGAAGACGACCAATGAATCCGTGTCTGGAGACACAGCGGCAAGATGAGACGCCAGGTGTGACTCCACCCCTATTGCAAAATCTGCAGGAACAGTGTTAGAATATTCAAGCTGCATGAGATTTATTATCACAGGACACCATTAGGAACCTCAACAACTCCTATGCTGAGACGTCTAGCATGACTTCTGTATGTCTAGCTCAATAAATATTGATCATATCAGTCTAAATGTATCATCATTTATTGTTCCTGGTAACCTTTATCTTCCTTCCCAGCACCACACTTCCTTCTGGGTGCAGCTGTGATGTTGATGATGTGTGTATATACTTAGAAGACAGGTGTTAAGTGCACTGGTGTGTCTGAGAGTAAATAATACGGCTGTGTTTGTGTTGTGGACTTAGTGAACAATGCTTCCCATGAACACCACTGTAAAGATATCAGTCTGGAAGTTTCTCTGCTGAGAAACTGAACCACATGAAACCACTTTCAACGACTTTGTTTACATCTCTACAAACGGAATTCCGCAGAAATGTCATTAAAGAAAGTGGACCTGAATTGCTTGAACAGCAGGGCAGTTAGCCATGTTTGTAGCTTTATGCTAACACCTCTCAGGTAGAACACAGGAGCGGGGAGATATGAGCCGCTACCGCTAACAAACTCGGTCCCGCGTCTGAAACGTTCAGGAAACGTCTACATACCCATAATGTCTGCTCTCTGGGGATAAAACCTCTAGAGAGGCTCTTTAAATCCGAGCCTTCAACTAAATCAGTGCCGCGTTTGCTTGAATCTGAGAGTGTGGACAGTCACCATGGAAACGAAACGCGCATGCGACACGGAAGGGGGTGGGTTGGGGAAAGACGCGCATGCGCACTGGCGCACTCCGGGTCCATTACGTCATGGCCGGTGGGTTTGTAAACTCGGAACCGGAGCTCACTGTGCCGGGTTTCTGTGCTCGCTGCCGGCCGCTTTGGCACAGCGGCGCTCTGATTCAGCACTCTGGTGAGACCTCCTCAGGAAGCGGGGCTCGTTCCTGCCGCGTCGTGTCTTCCCACCGTTACCGCCTTCCTGCTCGTGAATGAAGCGCCCGTGACTCACGCGCTCTTCGTGACACTCTTATCAGCGCGCGTGCACAGCAGGGTTGTGTGCGTGCGTATATGTGTGCGCGCGCGTGTGGCGAGCGCTTTTCAGACAGGGGAGGCGCGTGGGTGGGGGCGGAGAGGGGATCCTCGAAGCCCCCCGAATCGACTTTCCGTGACTTTCCCAGAATGAACCGTGTCACGCACGCGCCCCTAACCCCGCCTGCACGCAGGGGAAAGAGAGAGAGAGAGAGAGAGAGAGAGGGTAATGGAGGGATAAAAGGAAAGTAATAAAGATGGGGGAAAGAGAGGGGTGAGTGAGTGTGAGGGAGATTGACGACAGGAATGGGGAGAGAATGTGTGAAAGAGGGATAAAAAGATTGAGCGAATGTGAGAGGAAGAAAGATATTGAGAGATGGATAAATAGAAAATATGAAAGAGGGATGAAAGGAGAATGTGAGAGAGGGATTGAGAGTATGTGAGAGGGATGGAGGGAGATCGAGGGACAGAGAGTATGTGAGAGAGGGGGATAGAGGGATAAAGAGAGTATGTGAGAGAGGGAGACAGAGGGATAGAGAGAGTGTGAGAGAGGGGGATAGAGTAATAGAGAGAGTATGTGAGAGAGGGGGATAGAGAGAGTATGTGAGAGTGGGGGATAGAGAGAGTATGTGAGAGAGGGGGATAGAGTATGTGAGAGTGGGGGATAGAGAGACTATGTGAGAGAGGGGGATAGAGTAATAGAGAGAGTATGTGAGAGAGGGGGATAGAGTATGTGAGAGTGGGGGATAGAGAGAGTATGTGAGAGAGGGGGATAGAGAGAGTATGTGAGAGAGGGGGATAGAGTATGTGAGAGTGGGGGATAGAGAGACTATGTGAGAGAGGGGGATAGAGAGAGTATGTGAGATTTGCTGGGTTTTGGATGCTGGCATGCTGGTCAGCCAGTGGGACCAGACTGGGGTGACCAGCTAAACCAGCAGTAGACCATCATGAACCAGCTCAGACCAGCATGGGATGCTGTTTCCGCAGAGCGTCCATCAGTTCTCCTTGACTTTTGAATTATCGTCACTTATGCGCTTATGTACTTGTCCGATTATGCTGATCCATTTTCCCAGCGCTGGACCAGTAATACGGACTGAGCTTAATGGACTGGACATATGGTCAGTTTCCAGGTTTGGGAATAACCCTGGGTTTAGACTTGAATTCAGAATGTTCTGTAATCCGAAACTCAGTCCAGTCCCTGTCTAGGACACAAACCCAGAGTGTAGCTGAATGAATGATGATGGACCATTCAGCAGCCAGTAGCCAGTCTAATCAGCTGGGCACAGCAATGTTCATTTGCATGTGGTGTGATTGCACTGTAGATGGTGAGTGTGTGTGTGTGCGTGTGTGTGTAGGTGCAGTGCCGTGTAAGGGACAGTTTAATAGGCCAAGCCCAGGCACGCAATGTCGTGTGTGGAAGCGCGCCACCTAAATATAATCCTGCTGAGATAAGAGAACGACGAGTGTGTGTGTGTGTGTGTGTGTGTGTGTGTGTGTGTGTGACTAAGAGCAGTCAGACACTCTGTGCAGGCTGATACTTTCCCCAAGTAAAAAGGGAAATGAGAGCACTGAGGTTAAAAATAAAGCAATATGAGTAATTCCTGAACTCCGCTGGTTTGATAAAGCAGCTGATGTTCCTGAATATGGATAACACTCTTACATAACATGCACACGAATACCGAGCTCTATCAAAGTCCTCCATAACACGTGTCTGTGGAAGGGTACCATGGCACGCACAAAGAAGATTTCCCAGGCCTTCAGAAAACAAGGTTGTGGGACAGTGGGAGAGATCATGTACGAACAGAGGACATTCTAGACCATCGTCAGCAGTGGTCAACCAACAAAGGTCACTCCAAGGCATGTAATAGTCTGCGAAGTGACAAAGGACACAACTAAAGGTCCACCATCAGGAGAACACCGAACAAGTGAAGCGGTGTGCATGGCAGGGCTGCAAGGTGAAAGCCGCTGCTCCCCAAAGAAAACTATGGCGTCATATCACCGTCAAAACTAGGGGGCGCAAAAACACGGCGAAAAACGTACACCTGCGAGTTTTAACATCTCGCGTGTGTAAATATCCCACTCGTGAGTGCAAATGTGAAACCTGCGAGCACGGAAAGAAGATTTGCGCGCGCATATTTCATAATACCGCTCTCACACTGTTTATTTTTTAATTTCCAAATTTGTCTTTCCTTCTCGACCTGTTAGCTTTCCTCACGGGCACAGTGCCTCACCGTCGACTGCTCTCTGTGCTCAAGTCTTGAAGGGGTGGTTTGGACAGTTTGGGGGTTCTGTCAGCGAATGCAGTAGACTGATGGCACCTGGTATCGTGACTGAGCGCTCACTGCGAAGCACCTCCTCCAGAACAACAAAGATGGCGGACGAAGTGGAACGCCGACAGCTGATTTAAATTAAAAACCAAACGCTGGTTTATCTAATTTACTGATTTCATTGTCAAGCTTAACACGTTTCATGAGCACGCATTCATTTCAGTTGCCCCCTTGCCTGTTTCCCCTTAACCTAAAACAGATGCGGTTACAGAATGCAGCGAGACGCATCATCAGTATGCCGAAGCAGGCTTGTATCAAAGCAGACATTCAGACGTTTATAATCTTGTATAAAAAAAACATGTCCTCGCTAGCTTACGTTAAAGTTAAGGACTGAACGTTACCCCTATCTAGGCTAGCTTACTCGAGCCAAACTGCTACGTAGCGTAGCTTCATTCTATAAGAGACAAATTAGTCAACTACACTTTGTTGCATCACTTTCATAACATTTTATCATCACTGTCAATACATTTGGTTTATGATTTATCTCAGCTGTCAGCATTCCTCTTCGTCCGCCATCTTTGTTGTTCTGGAGAAGGCGTTTTTGTAGTGCGCCGTCAGTCACGATACCAGGTGCCATCAGCTATTAGCATTCACTGACGAAACCAGCCCATGTGCCCGTCCCCAAACTGTCAAAACCACATTCTTCAAGACTCGAGCGTAAACATCCCCAGGTCGAGAAGGAAAGACACATTCGGAAATGAAAAATAAATAGCGTGAGAGCGATATTATGAAATATGCACACGCAAATCTTCTTTTCATGCAGGTATACGTTTTTCGCCCTGTGTTTTTGCGCCCCCTAGTTTTGACGGTGATCTGACACCATAGAGATCATTGCTTACAGTCACCTAAAGACTAGGGGGAAAATGTTTTGTAGATGGATGGGACCAACGTGTGTTAGATCTGTAGAAGGTAAACCTAAGAACGTTAGCCCTTCTGTGAAACATGGTGGTGGTAGTATTATCATGGTTTGGACCTGCTTTGGGTCCTGATGGCTTGTCATCATTGATGGAATGAATTCTGAATTACAGCAGTGGATTGAATCCCAGGGGAACGTGGGTACATACCAAAGAATGCAGAGTTAAGGCTCTTCTGTATGGGGAATAGGCGAAACCAAACCCATCTCCAGGACTGATGACCGGAGACAGTTGCAGGAACAGGGTACTAGCACCAGAACAGCTGCACCCAGAAGTATGGGTGGGATTGCAGTGCTGCTGGGAAGGAAGATAAAGGTCACCAGGATCAATAACTGATGATACATTTAGACTGATATGATCAATATTTATTGAGCTACACATACAGAAGACTGTATCTCAGTATGGCGTTGGGCCGCCGTGTTTGCTAACCCAACATGCCATACGTCTCGGCATGGAGCTGCAGAGGTTCCTAATGATGTCCAGTGATAACCCATCCCATGCAGCTTGAATATCCGCACACAGTTCCTGCAGATGGTGCGGGTGGGGGTGGAGATGGAGCGACACCAGGCCTTCTGCAGATGTGACGTGTGACAGCAAACGGTTCATCTTGGTGCTGACCACGTTGCGTCCACGCACAGACTCGTTGGTGGTGATGAGAAGTTGATGATGAGAGGTTATCTGGGTTCTCTGTAACTACTGTTAGGACCCGTGTGAATCTCTGGTGAAGCACTCTGAAGAGGTCACAAACTTTCTACAGCGCTGCACATTGGTCTGTATAAAAACTGCTGTGGTCGGCAGTGGTGGGGTGCAACTGTGGCCGCAGCCCCAGTGAACCATGCCGCTAACGCTGCAGTTAGCCATCTGGCTAACTCATCTAAAGCACTCAGTAAAACCACAGAAGACAAAGATAATACTGTGATTGTGATAAGCCTGTGAATAATGCAGACTCCCCTTCATGTACTGATATATTGTCTGTGGGGAGGAAATGGTAAAGGTTTGTGATTAGACTCAGGGTCTCCCCTGCACAGCTCAGAAAGCAGTTACAGCTGTAGCGCTACTGGTCAAGGACACCAGCTCATGTTAACCAAAGCTGAACACGCTGTGAAACTGCACACATCTTCGCCCCTAAGGTCAAGTCACTCATCGTGGTGGATTGCGTTGAAAGGAATCTAATTTTGCTTGTGAGATTATGCTGGCAAGCGTCACTGTGGCTGGGCTTTTAGTCCTCATTGCTTTTTACTGTGGTTTCGACTCTTTGACCCAAATAAAGCTACTCAGTGAATGTATCCGTCCTCAAAGGCCCATTCACTACATGGTCAGACTACTATTAGTGCTCACAGTCAGGGACGTGCATCAGGAACTCCCAGCGGTGTACAGTAACTCAGTAAGTGTAATGTGTTAGTGTACTGTAAGTAGTGTGTTGGTGTACAGTAACTCAGTAAGTGTAATGCGTTAGTGTGCTGTAAGTAGTGTGTTGGTGTACAGTAACTCAGTAAGTGTAATGCGTTAGTGTGCTGTAAGTAGTGTGTTGGTGTACAGTAACTCAGTAAGTGTACTGTAAGTAGCGTGTTGGTGTATAGTAACTCAGTAAGCTGTAAGTTAGCGTGCTGTAAGTAGTGTGGTGTACAGTAACTCAGTAAGTGTAATGTGTTAGTGTGCTGTAAGTAGTGTGTTGGTGTACAGTAACTCGGGTAAGTGTAATGTGTTAGTGTGCTGTAAGTAGTGTGTTGGTGTATAGTAACTCAGTAAGTGTATGTTAGTGTGCTGTTAGTGTACTCGGTAAGTGTAATGTGTTAGTGTGCTGTAAGTAGCGTGTTGGTGTACAGTAACTCAGTAAGTGTAATGCGTTAGTGTACTGTAAGTAGTGTGTTGGTGTACAGTAACTCGGTAAGTGTAATGCGTTAGTGTACTGTAAGTAGTGTGTTGGTGTACAGTAGCTCAGTAAGTGTAATGCGTTAGTGTACTGTAAGTAGCGTGTTGGTGTACAGCAACTCGGTAAGTGTAATGCGTTAGTGTGCTGTAAGTAGTGTGTTGGTGTACAGTAACTCGGTAAGTGTAATGTGTTAGTGTGCTGTAAGTAGTGTGTTGGTGTACAGTAGCTCAGTAAGTGTAATGCGTTAGTGTACTGCAAGTAATGTGTGTTGGTGTACAGTAACTCAGTAAGTGTAATGTGTTAGTGTGCTGTAAGTAGTGTGTTGGTGTACAGTAACTCAGTAAGTGTAATGTGTTTGTGTGCTGTAAGTAGTGTGTTGGTGTACAGTAACTCAGTAAGTGTAATGCGTTAGTGTGCTGTAAGTAGTGTGTTGGTGTACAGTAACTCAGTAAGTGTACTGTGTTAGTGTACTGTAAGTAGTGTGCTGTGTACAGTAACTCAGTAAGTGTAGTGTGTTAGTGTACTGTAAGTAGTGTGTTGGTGTACAGTAACTCAGTAAGTGTAATGTGTTAGTGTACTGTAAGTAGTGTGTTGGTGTACAGTAACTCAGTAAGTGTAATGTGTTAGTGTACTGTAAGTAGTGTGTTGGTGTACAGTAACTCAGTAAGTGTAATGTGTTAGTGTACTGTAAGTAGTGTGTTGGTGTACAGAAACTCAGTAAGTGTAATGTGTTAGTGTACTGTAAGTAGCGTGTTGGTGTACAGTAACTCAGTAAGTGTAATGTGTTAGTGTGCTGTAAGTAGTGTGTTGGTGTACAGTAACTCAGTAAGTGTAATGTGTTAGTGTACTGTAAGTAGTGGGTTGGTGTACAGTAACTCAGTAAGTGTAATGTGTTAGTGTACTGTAAGTAGTGGGTTGGTGTACAGTAACTCAGTAAGTGTAATGTGTTAGTGTACTGTAAGTAGTGGGTTGGTGTACAGTAACTCAGTAAGTGTAATGTGTTAGTGTACTTACACATGTTGACCTCCTTATCATGTTGATAGTTAATCTAACATGCGAGGCCTTCTGTTCAGCTCCTGAAGTCCTAACCAATGAGAAGGCTCACCTGGCAGGACCTGTGTACATACTACAGAGGACAAATCCTCTTACGGTTTCCACCCCAAACAGAACAGATTAAACGAAACAGCCATGATGATTCTACAAACTGCAAACTGAACTAAACCCTCCCTGGAGCCCCTGAGGGTTCCCAAGTGGGGAGGTCTAATACAGCTGCCATTTCAAACAAGGTCAATCACAATAGGCTGGAAACTGACTAGCTAATTCCAACACAGGACGTAGGGTTCTACTTGATTGATCCCAGCGTAGAGAGCTGGGTATTATGTAGCCTATCCCCGCACAGGAGGTGGGAAACTAACAAGTACAGGAGAAAGCTCCCTCACTGCTTGTCCTGACCCAAAGGCCTTTTAGGGCCACCGCCTGTGGTGTCCAAGTGAACCCACACTGGGAGCCAAGATTAAAGTAGATTACTGCAGTCAGGCACTAGGCTGTACTCAGCTGACTGCCGCCACATGACCTCACATAGCCTTTTCAGTCAATGGATGATCATTTGAATCTCAAGAAGTAGGCAAATATGCTAATTTGGGAGGATGATCGGTGAAAAGACAAGCTGTCTTATATCTTCTGATCAGTTACGTTGTAAGGTGGATAGCACAAACCTGCTCTGGAGAAGCTTACCCTGTGAGAACTGTTCTTACCATCATGGTGATGATGGGAACCCAATATACTGCCTGGTGCCTGAGATGTTGTTTCAGGATAGTCTTGAGATCCTGTTTTAACCTAAAACGAAAGTATTCAAAGCTACACTTGAAAGTTTGTAAGCCAAAAACACAATCAGATAATCACCCAAATCCTGAAAGTAGGTAAAGAGAGCCCAGTTAAATAAATGAGACCAAAAATATTAGACCTGGTCGTGTATTTATTGAGGAAAATCATCCAGTGTTATGTTTTTGTAAGCAGCAAAAGTGTGTGAACCTTTGCTTTAGGTGTTTGGTGAGCTGTTTGTCCATCAGTGTCTACAACTAAACGTTCCAGTAACTGTTGATCAGTTCTGCACATGCTCATTCATCAGTATAGAACAGCTTCAACCCTGGTATGCTGGTGGGGTTCCCCACATGAACTGCTCTTCGGGTTCTTCCTCAACATTTCTACTTGGTTATTCCCAAATTGCCATTATCTTTATACTTCTTTAACCAGTCTTTGGGAGAACAACCTCGGGTTGTTGTTATGCTGCATGATCCACATTCTCTTAAGGTTCAGCTCAACAATAACTCAGAAGTCATTGTTCCATCAATGATGGCAAGCTGTCCTGGCCCAGAAGCAGCGAAACAGGACCAAACCATGATACTACCACCACCATGTTTCCCAAATAAGGGATAAGGGTTATTATGTAATCATGGGTCATTTTTCTCAGTGCGTAAATGACCAGATATAATATTTGTGTCACGTGTGTTTATGTGGGTTCACTTTAACACCGTCACAAACTTTTAAATCGTGACGAGATACTTTCAAAGCTTAGGCCAAAAACTCCCCAAAGAACTTTCCACCACCATCTTCAACGTTCCATAGAGCCACTCAGAAGACACATGTAGGGTTACTTTTTATTTTGGAAAATATTAAGTAAATGATGACGTCTGGTTCTTATCACCACCATTATAATGGTGTTATTTACTACCCAACATGAGCCGAGAACCTACATATCATCGCTGCCCAATGAACAACATGTATCTCCATTTTTGTTCATTTTGACGTTTATGCATCGTTTGAACGCAGCACTTGCCAGTTATGTTGTGTGAAAATTTTATGAGGAATGGAATAACAGAAATGGTTCAAAACTGCTTGGATAAAAAGTCTGGTTCCATTGACTTGAATTCAAACTACACTAGGTTTTTGGCCTCTCCTGTGAAGTTGCCATTTTGGAGATACCTGCTTTTCATTGGACAGCGACGATATGTCTATCCTGTCTAATTTTCAGTGAGGTGTTTCAGTCAAAAGCATTCGGATGTCTGGTTCCTATCAGCACCACTGTGAACCGTTCTGACTCTAGAACAGCATATTTCACTCAGTCCACTCTGAAGGACTTGCCTTGAGCCATGTGATGCATGTCTTGTATTAGATGGCACGGTGGCACAGTGCTGTTGCCTCACACCAAGAAGGTTCGGTTCCTGGCTGGAGCATCCGGGGACCTTTCTGTGTGAGGTTTGCATGTTCTCCCTGTGTCTGTGTGGGGTTCCTCCCACAGTCCCAAGACATGCAGATGGGTGAATTGGAGATGCTAAATGACCCCCTATGGGTAAGTGCATGTGTATGACTGGTTGTGTCTGCCCTGTGACACTTTCTGGCCTGTCCCGTGTGTTTCCTGTCTTCCACCCACTGAATTCTGGGATAGTCTCCAGTATCTCCCATGACCTATAAGGATTGAGCACTTTAGAAGATGAGTGAGTGAGTGTCTTGTATTGAATGTTATTACAACAAATGAATTTGATTTTTAGCCTCATTGAAATGATTATATTCTTCTCAGGAAATGTGTGGCAGCAACACGTGATTGGCCAACGTCTGCTCCGCAGAGTTTAGTCCCAACCCTAATCGAACACACCTGGCCCTCGTATTCAAATGCTCCTGAAGACCTTGATGAACCGGAACGGGTGTGTTTCAAGTTGGGCTAGAAGTGAGCTGTGCAGGGTTGGGCGTCTAAGAGAAAATCCTCGGAGCGGCGTTCCTCGCGGTTCCTCCGCATTTAACCTGAAATCAGTTAGACACAAAACCAGACTAATCTGTTTGCGCCCTAATCCGCCTCCTCCCTTTCTCCTTCCCCATTCATCAAGGCCTTTCTGATTCGCCTCTTTCACCAACTTTTCCTTAAAGCGCACACGGGTGGAGCTGTGTTTTAGTGGGCCGCCCTCCAGCCGCTTCTCCTGGAAACCTGATCCCTATCTGCGACTATCTCCAGCGGACCACCCCGGAGCAGCCGGAGGACGACAGGAATTTTCTTCTAGCGCGAAAGAGGGTTCTACCATGTAAGATGGAGTGGAGGGGGCTGTTTTAAGGTGACAACAGGCCACTCTTGAACGCGAGTGAAGTGGCAGTCGACTCTGTGTAGCTCTACAAGGGTTGCTGGTGTGCGAGGTTGCTGTGGCAGGCGCTTGGGGTGGGGAGGAATATGCGGAAAACGAAAATAGACAGACGCGTGAGAGATGGCACGTGTGTGCCTGCGTGGGAGTGATTGTGATCTTGTATCAGGTGGAGATGCTCTGTGTGTTGGTGTGTGTGTGTGTGTGTATGTGCACTAAGGCACATAGGCCCATAGATTGGGTGATTCCTAGTGTGCACACACATCAGTGAATTAGCCTAACCATGGGAGTCCAAGACTAAACCGAGACGCTTAAGGAACAGTTGAGCCAGAAATCAGATTTGTACAAGGCATGTTTTGTCCTAGCGCTGTGAGGCTAACATGGCTAACCAGCAAAGGACATTTATTCTCATCAGTTAACATTGACATCACACCATCACACAACAACTGTCTGGATGTGAATTGTGTGTTCCTGGAGAAGTCAAGAATCTACAAGCACCAATAACAGCTGTGATCAGATTTGTCAAGTTTCTGGATGTGGGCCACATCAATGTTTAAACACTCTTCCATCAAAGAATTGCGCAGTTGGGCCAGATTTGGTGGACGCCTTCCCTGACACAATTCCAAAGAGAATTCCCTGTAGACTGGGATTTTATCCACTGCTGGTAGACCCGTATGACCGTACGCTGCCTCCATACACCCACAGATTCAGCTACTTCCTTCACACTATGGTCTTTGATGCGCCCAAATGCCGATAGTCCATTTAGCCAATCATTAACATCTGCTGCCATTTTCCACACATGGAACGAGACATTTCCGACACTGTAGCACCTCTTCCCAATCTATAGATCCCATCACTCACACCCCGCATATATTTATCATCCTCGTGTAGTGGGAGCCTGAAGTTACTACCACCTCAAACACACAGGATGGCTAATTTCTTGTCCAGGGAGCTTATATAGAATGTAACCTGTAATAAATTTAAGAGCCCATATCATGGAAAATATGTGGTAATATGCAGAGATTGTTAAATTTCCAAACATGCTATTCACTCTCCAGCATATACAGGCCATATATGGAAACTGTTTTGAGTTAATTATTTCTGTGATGTCACAGGAACGAACTTATTTACATATATCCACCTGCCTACAGCAGTTTTGGTGGGGACTGTTTAAGGAGAATTATTAAGACTCATTGTCTAGGAAAGTTTTAGTGAATCTGCCTCCTGGTTCCAATCACCACCACTGTAAAGAATTCCCCTTTAAGCCACATGAAGTGTTGTTTCTGACAGGCTCTTTGCCTTTGGTGATTAGTTTCCAGCTAACTGTCAAAACTAACTGTCTGCGTGCTCTTCTTTGCCGGAGCTGAGCCACCGCCACAAACTATGTGGTCTGCTGCAGAGCTACTGCCCATCCTGTGCGCTCTGATGCCGTTGCTTCACCGGCCTCGGCTGGGTGCCACTGCCTTCCTGCTGACCAGTATGCCTTCCATGAAGCTTCTCCTTGTCTTGTGCAGAATTTTCTTCGGGATCATCTATCTATCTATCTATCTATCTATCTATCTATCTATCTATCTATCTATCTATCTATCTATCTATCTATCTGTGCTATAAGGGAGCCTCACTTGAATCGCGCACACCCATCCGCTGATCCACACTCTCGCATTCTTTCTAATAGACTATCATCATAGTCTTCCATCTAACAGAGACTAATAGTTCTTTCTGTTCAATAGTGCCAGTTATTCAATATACAGTATACTATAATTATAAACTGTGTGTGTTGCTATCTAGAGCTGAACTGAAGAGGATGGGTTCCCCTTTTTGAGTCTTGGTTCCTCTCAGTTTCTTCCTCTTGCCCTGAAGGGGTTTTGCATGCCACTGTCGCCTTTGGCTTGCCATTGGGGGCTTGGACCTGAATTCTCTCTACAGCTGCTTTGGGAAAGCATATTTTTAAAAAACCGCTATATAAATACATTTGACTATGAGATCTATATATAATCTATGAAAACTGAGAACTGTGGGAATAACTGTTTGCTTCGTGTCTCTTTCTCTTCACCTCCATGCCTTTAAAGGGTTAAGCTGTCGTGTTGAAGTGCACCACTATTTACTTGTTGTTGTATTTGCTTTAATTGGGCCTCTAGCTTTTAATTAGCCCCTTTGTTTCAACGTTTGTGTTTCCATTTCAGTCGCACGTAAAACGCTGGCGTACTCACAACATCCACAGCAAAATGAAGCCCAGGCTGGACCAAACGGCTCTGACTCAACTCGCCGGAAAGAGCACCAAACAATATAAACCTTATTTTCTCCCAGTGTTAATCTCACAACTCTAGCTTTGTTTATGACTCGTTTTATATTATTGGAAGCAGAAGTGTTGGTGACTTGGCCTCAGCAGTGCTGGAAGTGTTGCTTGGGTGTATGATGCCAGTCAGTGGACTGGTAAGGAGGCATTTGGCTATACCTGATTCCAAAACAGCCTACAAAAGACAAACGGATGAATATGTATGAATTTATTTCAGGCCATTTTTTAAATGTCCCCCCACAGGAATCCTTGTAGAAGCCAACAAGGTCCTGGCCTATGAGAATCTTCCTCTGTGCTGTTGGGAAATGATTACAGGTGGCTCCACATGAAGCTGCTTGAGAGCATGCAAAGAGCTTGTGAGGCTTAAACAGTTTTTTGGTCACTGCATAATTCATTTCATAACTGTGATGCCTTCGCTGTTATTACTCTTGTCACGGATCTCTGTGTCTGCTTAAACTGAGAATGAGGAGCAGGATTGAAACAAAAATATCTTTCCTAATGAAATAAGCTTCTCCCTCATAAACAACAGAGGGGAAACCTCAGGACCATTTTGGCTCTCAGACCCTCTGGGACCTTTAGGACCATCTAAGCCTTCAGGCCATCAAGGAGCATCTAGGGCTTCAGACTGTCGAGGAACATCTAGGCCTTCAGACCATCGAGACATATCTAGTCCTTCAAACCATCGAGACATATCTAGGCCTTCAGACTTTCAAGGAACACCTAGGCCTTCAGACCATCGAGACATATCTAGGCCTTCAGACATTCAAGGAACATCTAGGCCTTCAGACAACCGAGATGCATCCAAGCCTTTAGACCATAGAAATGCATCTAGGCCTTCAGAGCATCAAGATGCATGTAGACCTTCAGAACATCAAGACGCATCTAGGCCTTCAGACCATGAAGATGCATATAGGCCTTCAGACCATCGAGGAACATCTAGGGCTTTAGACCATCAAGGAGCATCTGGGCCCTTAGACCATTGAGGAACATCTAGGGCTTTAAACCATCAAGGAACATCTAGGCCTTTAGACCATTAAGGAGCATCTAGGCCCTCAGACAATCGAGGAACATCTAGGGCTTTAGACCATCGAGGAACATCTAGGCCTTTAGACAATCAAGGAACATCTAGGTCTTTAGACCATCAAGGAGCATCTAGGCCTTCAGACCATCGAGGAACATCAAGGCCTTTAGACAACCAAGAAGTATCTAGGCCTTCAGACTTTCAAGGAACATCTAGGCCCTCATACCATCGAGACATATCTAGGCCTTCAGACTTTCAAGGAACATCTAGGCCTTCAGACAATCGAGATGCATCCCAGCCTTCAGACCATAGAAATGCATCTAGGCCTTCAGACCATGAAGATGCATCTAGGCCTTCAGACCATCGAGGAACATCTAGGCCTTTAGACAATCGAGGAACATCTAGGCCTTTAGACAATCGAGGAACATCTAGTCCTTTAGACAATCGAGGAACATCTAGGCCTTTAGACAATGGAGGAACATCTAGGCCTTTAGACCATCAAGGAGCTTTTAGGCCCTCAGACCATCGAGGAACATCAAGGCCTTTAGACCATCGAGGAACATCAAGGCCTTTAGACCATCGAGGAACATCAAGGCCTTTAGACCATCGAGGAACATCTAGGCCTTTAGACAACCGAGACGTATCTAGTCCTTTAGACCATCGAGATATATATAGGATTTCAGACCATATAAGTGCATCTAGACCATCATAGTCATGCCTTCCAAGGCATAGCTATGTCTTCCAAGTCACATGATGCTACCAGCCAATGGTGATGATGAAGGCGAGCACATGCTAAAGCCAGCCAGTTAGTCACCGCGTCTTTTTAACCTACTACTAAAGAAGCATCTCAGCACGCTTGGAGAATAATGCTAACTGCTAATTCTGTTATGCCAGCTAACACATGCCCTTACTAAATATACAGTGTAGGCATATACACAAATAGTTGCACCCAGAAGGAATCAACTGACAGGAATGAAACTTGGTGGGAAGGTTTGACATCGAGAGACATGCAAATGACTCAAGTTTCAGGCTCGGACCCCCATGTGATGCAAGATGAGACGAGCCTTATTGCTGTACCTGACTGACCCAACACCCAGGACCGTAGACATTCAGCAAGCAGTGATCATCATCCTGTGCAGCGGGTCATCTTTGGTCACCAGTCTTGGAGGAGATGACCAATAAATCCATGTGTTGGGGCACCGTGGTCAGCTTGTCATGCATCACATGTCCAGAAGGCCTAGTGTCACTGCACCTCCACCCCTACCGCACCATCTACAGGAACTGCATGAGATTGTTCAGGATGCATGGGATGGACTATCATAGGACACCATTAGGAACCTCTACAACTCCATGCCGAGACGTCTGGCGTTTGGCAACAGCTACATTCTGTAAGTAAGCATGTCCGAACATTTGCTACTGTACACCAATTCCATGGAATTCCAGTGACGCAAGCACAGTGAGAATAGCCAACCTCCTGAACTCTTCCTGTGATGGTGCCAATTGTCTCGCCAACAAGGTGAGTCACTGAAGGAGTCCTCAATCTATTCCCCTTTGCACCTCAGCACTGATCTCACCACCGCGTTCCCCAGCCAAACACAGCAGGGGGGGCTTGCAGTTATTTATAAAGCCGGTACAGACGTAGCCAAGCAAGCAGATTAACAAGAGCTGAAGCAAAAGAGCAAAAGGTTGCGTCTCAGTTCTCGTCGTCCTCCGAGTCTCCCCTCGGGGACGGAAACTTGATAGATATTTTGCAAACATGATTAGGTGCCGGGCCATTGAGAGATTGAGTCACGGTCAGGCAGTGCTTGTTAGCTTAGGCCTGCTTTTGGCCTTTGTGTAGTTGGTCGCTCACTGGCCTGCTCCTTCTCAAACACATCCCATGATACCCCCCATAAATAGTCTCCAGGGGCCGCAAACGGTTCCTGTACCCTCTAAACCACCTCATGAAAACTCGCGCAGCTGAGGTGTAAGCGTTTGTATGCCAGCCAAAAGTTCCAGAAGGCGCTTCCTGTGTTTCAGAGAGAGAGAGGGATAGAGAGAGAGAGTGTGTGTGTGTGTATGTGTGTGTGTGTGTGTGTTTGTCCCTAAGGAAATGCCTGGATGTGGAAATGCGAATGGATGGCTAATAGCTGACAACGTGCGGTGAATGCTTCTTTCATGATGGCCAGCTGATGGAAGTGAGTTGCAGACTGACCCTGTTATGAACCCTGATTACTTGGCAGTAGTATCATCTACACTGCACCCCTTTGCCCGGTCTGTATACCACTCTGAGGGCTCTATAGTAACGACAGTGGGTCTATTTAACTACCAGGTCTATATACGACCAGTTCATGCTTAAATGGTCCTCTGCAAGCTGTGTTTGATTGTAAGCGATCAGTTGGTACTTGGTGTGGATGCAGGACTGTCCCAAATAAGATGTATTGGGCTCCAGAGCTTTTGATAGTGATCCAGGGCACATATTTGCTCTGGGGGGCAATGGAAGGGGGCCTTGGGAAGACCTAGGGGTTCCCTTGTGGGGCTAGGTGCTAAGACGTGTCTGATTCTCGTGTTGGAAGCACGTCCACTGCTTCATGTACTGTAAAATCCAAGTCTCTGAGCTAGCTGCTGCCCTCACCGAGGTGAGTGCCTGCTAGCCACTTTTAGCGGTGGGCTAGAGAGTAAAACCAAAGGGCATACAAGGGTTAACCAGTACTTGATAGAGATTGACTCAGGGTACCAAGGGCATCAGTGTGCATCATTCCAAAATCAGCCCATGCTGAAACACTCCTAAGTTGATGGTTCTAATGGTGCCCTGTGATAATCCATCCCATGTAGCTTGAATGTTCTCACACAGTTCCTGCTGATGGTGCAGTAGGGTTGGAGGTGGAGTGTCACCGGGCCTTCTGGACGTGTGACGTGTGACAACAAACCGGTCAGTCCTGGCGCTGACCACGGTGCCTCCACACACGGATTCGTTGGTCGCCTCCACCAATACCAAAGCATGACCAGCTGCCATTCTGAGTCACTCCATGACAGTCTGGCACGACACCGTTGTCTTTGTTGACGTGGTGTTAAGGGCAGTCGTCATAACCGCCTGCGTGCATGTAGTCCTGCGTGGTACAGCTGTCTCCCAGTGGTGCTGGCACTAACAGGATGACTCATGGAGGACACCACTGCTCGCTGAATGTCCGTAATCATGGGTGTTGGGTCAGTCAGGTACAGCGATAAGGCCCGTCCTTGCCGAGCGTGAAACTGAAATGATTTGCACGTCTCACCATGTCAAACCTGCCCACCGAGTTTCATCAGTGAGGAGCCTTCATTGTGCAAGGTTCTGTGCACCAGACTGAAAGTGGTACGACATGGATTGCAGCATGAGATCCACTGGGCGTTAAGTTCCTTTGATGCTCCCGTTTGATCCGTAACGTTCGCCGATGATGTGTGTTGTAACTTCACACACACGCACCCCCGCGCGAACGTGCCGGCTGCTGCTCCTGAATGAGCTCAGAGCCCTGTGTGTGCGCTGAAAGCCCTGATGCTTCTAATGATAACAGCGCTGTGATGCAAGTGCCCACAATTTAGCCTGGGAACAGTCATTTCCTCCAAGCTTCTAAAACCTAGAAACCTCCAAGATATTACGCCATCGCTGTCTTCCTCCTTGACCCGGTTGCTCCTTCCCTTTTTTCTATATTCCTTCTCTGTTTCTATCTCTCTCTTTCTCAACAACTGAACCCAGTTTCACATTACCAGTCTTTACTTCACCTTCGTTGAAGCTTACAGTCGTTTCAGGAGACTCTGTAGACACAGCTCCCAAAAGGTTCAGTCATAGAAGCTGGTTGTGATTTTGGCTTCCACTCACTGTCCACTCTGTTAGACCCTCTTACCTTGCTGGCCCACCTTGTAGATGTACAGTCAGAGACGCTACTTTTAAGCTAATGCTAGCATATTTCATATGACAGCCTATACTGTATGTTAGCCAGCTTGCTAGCTAGCTAAGCTTGGTTCAGAAGACAGGAAGCGAAGGGCGTCACTGATTTGCTACCACTCTGGATCTTTGTGTTCCACTGAGTAAGGTCTATGATGTTCAGATGATATGGCATTTGAGCAACTTGAGCAACAATGGGGTCCTTGTATTAAGCAGTCAGGGGCGGCATGGTGGGCAAGTGGGTACTGTTGTCGCCTCATAGTAAGGAGGGCCTGGGTTCTTTTCCCCATCAGGAGGTTCAGGGTCCCTTCTCTGTGGAGTTAGCATGTTCTCCCTGTGCCCTTGTGGGTTTCCTCCTGCAGATGCTAACTTGTCCCCCTAGTTGTGAATGTGTGTCTAGCCTGTAACGGACTGGTGGCCTCTTCAGGGTGTTTCCTGCCTGCCACCCAATGAGCACTGGACCCCAAAACCCTCCAAAGGAGCTCTCTGTAGATGAATAAATGAATGAATGAATCGTATTCCTCCAGCGGGGCTACCAAAGAGGGCAAATGGGCGGTTGGTCAGGCGGATTTAGACCATGGGCATGCCCCTGACTTCTATTCTAAGCGAGTCTTAAGTCGGTGGGTTCTCTGTTCTGCTCTGATTACAGAACGTGGTGTTGGTGCTGCTGTGTGTGATAATCTGTGCCAGCCGTTATAGATCCCGGAGGATTATATAATGTGCGCCTGTACGTATTAAGAAATACATGCCTATTCTCTCCATAGACCGTAACCTTTTGAGCCTGTAATCTGTCTATCTCTCTCTCTTTCCCTCTCTTTCTCTCCCTGTGTGTGTGTGTCTATGTGCATATTGCCGCATTCCTGTAGGGCTCAGTATCCTGTTCCTCCTGCGTCTCCACCTCCAGCGCGAGCTTCACGCTGAGCGGCACGTACACTCGGCCCGGGACACCCACACACACACACATACACAAAACACCAAACACCACACACACCCCTCCGGGCACCCACCGTATCCCAGCTCCTCCCAGGTCCCTCTGCGCAGGAAGTACACAGTGAAAAAGGGGAAGAGGGCAGAGGTTGATCTGAAGTGTTTATGAGGGCTGCATGGATGAGGAACACTGCTTATGTTTCCATCAGCTGGTATTCCTCCTCGCTCCTGTGATCTGTGTCTGCTCGTGGTTACTGAGGAGTCCTAATCATGAGTCCTAATGGTGTGAATGATCGGCCTGCAGCTTGTCCTGTTGTCTCATATTCAGTAGAGCAGTGCTGCGCCCCTCGTCCTCACTGTTACTGATGCAGAGGCTAATAATTACAGACACAGCACGCCGTTAAGCCCCGCCCACCTTCAGGATACGTCATCAGAACAGGGTTTGGCTTCACAGCTGAGCTCTCGGTTGGACACAGAAGGAGCAGGTCTTCAGATGAAGAAGAGCTTTAACTGTCACTACTTGAGGAACTCACTGATCCCACCATCCTGCAGCTGTGTGGCCGTGATTGAAAAACTGCCTCACATGGAGTTTTCTTTTCACACTTTTCAATCTGTTTCTTTTTTTATCTGTCTCTCTCTCTATTTTCTCTTTCTTTCTCTGCCCAACCCCCCTCTATTTCTTTCTGTCTCTCTCTTTCTCTCTTTACAGTCTCTCTTTAATTCTCTTCAACATCATTTCATTCTCTCTCCATTCTCTTTAATTCCCTTTCCCACCATTTCACCATTTCTCTCTCTCTCTCTCTCTCTCTCTCTCTCTCTCTCTCTCTCTCTCTCTCTCTCTCCATTCTCTTTAATTCCCTTCCCCACCATTTCACCATTTCTGTCTCTCTCTCTTCTCTCTCTCTCTCTCTCTCTCTCTCTCTCTATCTCTCTCTATCTCTCTTTACAGTCTCTCTTTAATTCTCTTCAACATCATTTCATTCTCTCTCTCTCTCTCTCTCTCTCTCTCTCTCTCTCTCTCTCTCTCTCTCTCTTTACAGTCTCTCTTTAATTATCTTCGACATTATTTCTTATTCTATTCCTTTTTCTCTCTCCTTCTGCACCTCTATATTTCATTTCCCCCCTCTCTCTATCACTGTTTTCTTTCTCTCTCTTTCTTTCTCTATTTCTCTCTCTCTCTCTCTCTCTCTCTTTCTCTCTGTTCTCTTGTTTTTCTTTATCTCTTCCTCTTTTTCCCATTCTCCTTCTCTCTCTCCCTCTCCCTCCTTCCCCTCTCTTTCTCTTTCTCTTTCTATCCCCTATACCATTCTCCCTCTTTTCTCTCTCTTTCCCTCTGCCTCGATCTTTATTCCTCCCTCTCTTATTCTCTTTTCTCTATCTCTTTCCCTCATCCTCACCCACCCCCTACCCCTCCTCTCCTGTTTCTCAGTAAGGGGAAGTCAGAGTGAAACAGACTCCTGGGGGATTTAAGCTGGGGCCTTCTCTGGGGAGAGCGAGTTAGCCTGAACCTGCTGTCCCTGCAGAAGCCAGTCACTGAGACTCACCTCTGTTCACTGGGTGTAATAATGAGCTAAACCGTCTACATACTGGTAACTACCACATGAGAGACTTTCAGTCTGCCTGAGTGTGTGTATTTAACAGAGAGAAAGACAGAGAGAGAGAGAGAGAGAGAGAGAGACAGACAGACAGACAGACAGACAGACAGACAGAGAGAGAGAGAGAGAGAGAGAGAGAGAGAGAGAAAGAAAGAGAGAGAGAAAGACAGAGAGAGAGAGAGAGAGAGAGAGAGACAGACAGACAGACAGAGAGAGAGAGAGAGAGAGAGACAGACAGACAGACAGACAGACAGAGAGAGAGAGAGAGAGAGAGAGAGAGAGAGAGAGAGAGAGAGAGAGAGAGAGAGAGAGAGAGAGAGAGAGAGAGAGAGAGAGAGAGAGAGAGAGAGAGAGCACTAATCCAGTAGGCTTTTAGGAGGTACATGAACAGGAACCATTTCCTGCCTTTTCACATTAACTCCACCTGTATACACTACAAATTAGCTTTCCTTATCTCTCCCCTTCCTGTCCATTCTTCCCTCCCACCTCTCTCTCTCTCTGTGTCTCTCTCTGTCTCTACACTCCTCTGTCTTCCAGACAAAACACCTACGACACCACACTGAGATCATACACGCACGATGTCAGAGCTTTAAGGAGAGCTAGCTCAGCTAACAGTAGCCGAGTTATCTTGTCCCTCCTAATTCCATCCCACTTGTGTCCTCTTGCTCAACACCGGGATTCCCAGCTCCCTGAAACTGGTGTTTACACGATTCTATCTGTTGTCCATTGTGTGCTGTTTGGTGATTTATATTTAATTGAGCTTGTTTTGTGTGTGTAGTCAGCGTCATCACCGGATAAGGAGCTCAAGGCCTAAGCTTTTTACCACTATGGGGAAAACCAACGGGGTTTTCAGTGATTGCTGCTAGGTGTTCTAAAGCCGATGGTGTATGCCCTGGCTAGACTTTCCGCCTTTGGATGAGGTCCTCATCCATGAGTCAAAATACACATACCCTACATTCATGCTACGAGGAAGCTAACACTCCAGTGCACTGGAATGAGTCCTGACAGATCAACTTATAGACCGACCACATGTGAGGGTTTTCCATGGAATTGCCGGTCTTATGTCATCGGGAACCAGCCAGCGTGTAGCAACATTCATGGTTAGGCTTGGAATTCAGAGGAGCCAGTGAAACCTAGTTTGGAACATGTTGGTTTGCCACTGTGTGCGGTAACAAACCATTTGATTGTGGTGCACCAAGTCCTGCATGGCCAGAGGGCTACAACAGTGCTCCAATCAGCCGCACTGCCATCAACACCGATGGGAACGCTGCTCATGCACACCAGGGCCCGGCTTCCCCTGCTAGGGACTGACCTCAGCTGGCTAATCTTCACTTTCTAGCTGTCTTATGTGCTACCTGGTCAGGGCAGGGATATTAGACCACGGTGAGACATGTGCTGTCCCTGCTGCACTTGACCCACATCTGCTAGCCAGGCTTGCCAACTGCTCTGCTGCTACGCCGCCTTACCTCAAAGCACCGCAGCCAGCCACTAGCCTCCTCGAGCCTTGAGTTTTCCCATGCCATCTCCTCCATTGAGAAACACGGAATACCTACTACCGGTGTATCAGGAGCTCACATAGAGCCAAAAGGAGCAGAAACATGGCCCATCCAGCGGGAAACGCTGCGATAAACCATCAACGCAGAACCAGGTAACAGAACGCGGCTGGCCTCCAAAACCCTGGGCAGAACTCCATTTCGACCGGCCTGTCCCCAGCCGACCGGTCATGCATGCTTTGACTCCAATCAACCCTCTGCCCTTCTAATGAGCCTGTTGTTCCTGGAAATCTGGCCTTAGCCTCAACACCCCCCTCTCCCCACCTCAGATTGAAATCCTCTAAAACCCAATTAGAGAAACAAAGAATGACAGGCACCTCAAAGCTAAGGAGGGCAGAAGAGGAGAGAGAGAGAGAGAAAGACAGAGAGGAGGCCAAACCTCCATTGTTCCAGTCACCAACAACATGGCACAAACAGGATTAGGAAAGTGAAAGACACAAACCAGAAGAGTTGGACAGATGAGAGACAAGAAAAGAGAGAGAGAGAGAGAGAGAAAGAGAGAGAGAGAGAGAGAGAGAGGGAGACATGGGCAAGTACTAAATCTGTGCAGTAATTTAGGGGTGTGGCCTTTTGTAGTAGTGTCCAGAAACACAGTGGAGAATATCCAGTGCAAAAATCCCATAATGCACTGCAATAGAAAGTGTGCAAACAGTGTACCTTACAGGACTAAAAATACCCATAATGCACTATCACATCTGTCACAGAGCATGTATGTATATATATATATATATATATATATATATATATATATATATATATATATATATATGTGTGTGTGTGTGTGTGTGTGTGTGTATATGTATGTGTGTATCTGTGTGTGTGTGTGTGTGTGTGTGTGTGTATATGTATATGCGTGTGTGTGTGTGTGTGTGTGTGTGTATGTACAGTATATATATATATATATATATATATGTATGTATATATGCAGACACTGTTATATATGATATATATATGTATATTGTGCTACTGATTGTCCAATGTAGAGAGCTTATTAAAAGGGACCCATGTGTCCTACCAAAGTGTCCTGATCTATAAAGTGTTCAATGTCTGAAACAGTGATTAAAGGCCATTTGGTTTCCAATACAAGTGTTCTATATAGTGCTCCAGTGTAGGGCATATAGATTAGGTTCCCTGTGAAGAGTGTTCTATATAGTGCTCCAGTGTAGGGCATATAGATTAGGTTCCCTGTGAAGAGTGTTCTATATAGTGCTCCAGTGTAGGGCATATAGATTAGGTTCCCTGTGAAGAGTGTTCTATATAGTGCTCCAGTGTAGGGCATATAGATTAGGTTCCCTGTGAAGAGTGTTTTATATATAGGGAAAATATAGGGAACACTGATTAGGGACCATTTATGTTCAAAAGTGTTTATATTGTGCTGCTGATTGTCTAATACAGGAAATAGAACTTAGAGAACCTAGGGAGTAATTAGGGAACCATTTGTTCCTGCCAATAGTAATCAGGGGTCAATTTGTTCCTAATTAAAGTGTACTTCATAGTGCTCTAAATGAAGGGAATATTGATTAGGGCTCAATTCAGTTCTCCGTGAAAGTGTAGTGCGCTTGATTGTCCGGTATAGGGAACGCTGATTAGGGACCATCTTTGCTCCTGACAGTAACGTTCTGTATAGTGCTACACGTTTTCTAATGTAGTCAGCAGGGAGTAGGGTCCATAGTAATTATGGGACCATTTATTCCTGACGAAAGTGTCATGATCTACAGGGGTTTGACAAGGAAACTGAAACACCTGGTTTTAGACCACAATTATTTATTAGTATGGTGTAGGGCCTCCTTTTGCGGCCAATACAGCGTCAGTTGGTCTTGGGAATGACATATACTGCGTCCTGCACAGTGGTCAGAGGGAGTTTAAGCCATTCTTCTTGCAGGATAGTGGCCAGGTCACTACGTGATGCTGGTGGAGGTTCGTCTTCTTGGTGGTATGCTGACATTACCCTGGATACCGTGGCTCTTGATACATCACAAAGACTTGCTGTCTTGGTCACAGATGCGCCAGCAAGACGTGCACCAACAGTCTGTCCTCTTTGGAACTCTGGTATGTCACCCATAATGCTGTGTGCATTGCAGTATTTTGAGCAGAACTGTGCTCTTACCTGCTAACTGAACCTTCACACTCTGCTCTTACTGGTGCAATGTGCAGTTAATGAAGATTGGCCACCAGGCTGGTCCAATTTAGCCATGAGACCTCCCACACTAAAATGACAGGTGTTTCAGTTTCATTGTCCGACCCCTGTGTATACTGCCCTAAATGGTTCAACATAGGGAAAAGTGATTAGGGTTAATTTGTTCCCAATATAAGTGTTCGATATTCTGCTCTAGTGTAGGTAATATTGATTATTGATCAATTTAGTTCCCTATGAAAGTGTCCTATGTAGTGCCCTTGATTGTTCCCTTGATAGAACTAGTGTTCTGTATATTGATATTGATTAACAAACATAGGGATACTGACTAGATACCGTTTTTGTTCAAATGTGTACCATATTGAGCTACTGACTGAAGGAAATTAGTAATTAGGGGACCATTTGTTCCTGACAAAAAAGCTATATCGTACCCTTGATTGTTCAACGTAGGAAACAGTGATTAGGGTTATTTAGTTCCCAGTAAAGATGTTCTTTATAGTGCTTCAGTGCAGAGAATATAGATTAGGGTTCAGTTCAGTTCCCTTTGAGAGTGTTATATGTAGTGCACTTGGCTGTCCAATGTAGGGCAGAATGAATAGTGACCACATCTCTTGTTATAATAGTGTTCTTTGAAGTCTTGTTGATGTATGGTCTATAGTGCTAGTGATTAGGGGACACTGATTAGGGACCATTTCTGCTCCTGGTTGATGGATGGATTCATTTTCTAAAGTGGGGGACAGGATTAGGGGCCTTTTCTGTTTGATATTAAAGGGTATT
This sequence comes from Prochilodus magdalenae, assembly GCA_024036415.1. NCBI lineage: Eukaryota > Metazoa > Chordata > Actinopteri > Characiformes > Prochilodontidae > Prochilodus > Prochilodus magdalenae. Next base: position 139,864 of record JAMWET010003738.1, on the reverse strand, counting down.
TCATTATTATGCTACTTATCGTCTAACATAGGGAACAGAACCTAGTAATTAGCAATTAGCAGACCCTTAGTTCCCAACAAAAGTGGCCTAATCTATATAGTGCCCTTGATTATTCACTATAGGGGCCATTTTGGTCCCCGAAAAATGTGTTCTTTACAGTTCTCCAAATATAGGGAATTTGGCTCAGTGGTCATTCATGGGTTCCCTTACCTGTGTTCTGTAGTGTCCTTGGTCCTCTAATTCAGGGAAGAATTAATAAAGACCACGTTTGTTCCTTCCTGTTTAGTGCTGCTGATGTAGGGAATAATGATTAGGAGAGTATTTGTGTTCCTTATAATAGTGCCTGTGTAAGTCCCTTGACCGTCCACTTCAGAGAGTGTTCTGAATAGTTCTATTGATGAAAAAATTGGGCTACAGGATCGAGGACTTCTTTTGTTCACTATACCAGTGTTCACTAGAGAATAGAACTTAGTAATTAGGGAATAATTTGTTCCTAATTAAAGCGTACTTCATAGTGCTCTAAAAGTAGGGAATATCGATTAGGGTTCAATTCAGTTCCCAGTGAAAGTGTAGTGCGCTGGATTGTCCAGTATAGGGAACGCTGATTAGGGACCATCTTTGCTCCTGACAGTAACGTTCTGTATAGTGCTACTCATTTTCTAATGTAGGCAGTAGGAAGTAGGGTCCATAGTAATTAGGGGACCATTTATTTCTAATCTATATAGTGCCCTTGATTGTTCAATGTAGGGAAAAGTGATTAGGGGACGGTTTGTCCTGAACAAAAGTGTACTAATCTTTATAGTGCCCTTGATTGTTCAATGTAAGGAAAAGTGATTAGGGAACCATTTGTCCCTAACAAAAGTGTACTAATCTATATAGTGCCCTTGATTGTTCAGTATGGGAAATTATTAGGAGCTATTTTGTCCCCAGTAAAAGTGCCCTTTATAGCACTCCATTGTGGGCAATATTGATCAGGGATCAATGTAGTTCCCTGTGGAAGTGCTTTCTAGTGCCCTTGATTCTTGAATGTAGTGAGGGAGAAGGAGTGGGGGGAACAGGGACCATTTCTGTTCCTTATAATAATGATCTCCTTTATCTAGTGGTGCTGCTGTAGGGAATAATTCATAGGTGGCTATCTGGGTTCTCTATATAGTGATCCTTAGTGATTAGGGCACTACTTCTGTTCCCTAGAGTCATGTGCTACATACTGCACCTGATGTAGAGACTAGTGACTAGGGGATGATTGCTATTGTCTATGAGGGTCTTGTAAAGAGTGCCCCCGATGTGGGCAACAGCGTTTATGGGAGCATTCCAAAAGCTGCTGTGGTAATCGAATTTTGAGCTTGAAGGAGCATGGCAGACTGACCTCTCAAAGCCACATCCTCAGTGCAGGGATCGAAGGTCATGTGCAGCAGGCTTCCTTCAGGTTCGAGCAGAGTTCACCCGCCAGCCCCTTGCCTTTATTTGGGCCGCCGTTGCCCGCTCCGCCTGGGCTTATGGCGGGGGATCTGAAATGATGGAAAAAAGCAGGGGCTGGAATGTTCATCAGTTGCAGCTGGGCGACGTTGGAGCAGTGCTTAACCAGGCCTTGAGCAGGAAGCACGGGGGATTCAGGCCTGGGCCACTGCTCAGCTTCTGAAAACACACCCTCTGCTACGGCTTCATGTGCGTCTGATTTGAAGATCCAAAGGAATCGTTCACCTCATCCCACATGGAGTAGATCAGTCAAGACATGTCTGGTGTCTGACGTTAACACCCCGACACTTAGCACCGTGCAACCTGCGTGCCTACATCATGGTTTGGCCTCATGTTAAGTAAGATGGTGGCTACTTGGCTCCTATGTGGCTCTATGATCTGCTCTTGTGCTCACATAAGCAAGCCTATCTGACCATGAGATGGTTCAGACACACCTCGATGTTCCCCAGGCCTCTTACTTCCTTGTTGGGACTTCCCATTTTTTCCCATTTCCCATGTGTCATTCCTGTTTTCAAGATGCCCTCGGCAGTCCGCCCTTCACCATTTCCCCTTTCATTTCTTGATCAAGGCCTCCCAATCTAACAAGCGTTCAGAACTGGGCCGGAAGCAACTCTTTCATTCAGAGATTCCAAGAAAGGTTTTTATTCCTCCCTTGGGGCGAGGAGGGTCATCAATAGCCCCTCCCAGATTATCTAATCCTCATTTATTATGATGGTGATATAACATTTCCACCATCGTATTTCAAATCACATATCGTCATGAGTCGAGCTGTACCTCGAGCCCTTCGAGCTTCAAGTACAACTCGACTCGACCCGCCATTCATGAGGACTCATGGAAGACAAGCGTCCAGACTCTTCTCTGTCCTGGCTCCCGGATGGTGGAATGAACTCCCACTGGGCGTCAGAACAGCCGAGTCTCTCGTGGTCTTCAAACGCAGACTGAAGACCCATCACTTAAGTGAGTAAGCACTAGTAGAGGTGTAAGTTGTGTGTATGTACTTGTGTTGCACTTATAAAGTCCTTTTCTCCTCTATAGGTATGAGCACTGGGCTGGGGTTGCCAGGTAGTGCACTTTTGCTTTATATATGTCTGTGTATTAATCTCTAGGTACCAGCACTGGCCCCCTGTTCGGGCAGTGTCTGAGCTCATGGTGAGGTTTAGGCTCTTCCTGTACTAGCTGGAATATTATCCAATGGATCTCTAAGCACGGTTGTAAGTCGCTCTGGATAAGAGCGTCTGCTAAATGTAAATGTAAATCATGACTTTGCCAGATATCATTTTTTACCCATTTCCAAATCTTCCATTGGGAATATGGGAATGTCCATTGGGAATGTTTCTTGGATTATATAGTTGATGTCACCATTTATCCTTTAACAGAAGGCTTCCCTTAAATCCGAATTAAGGATTAACCCGTTTTTTAAAAACCTAATTACATCTAAGCTTTGAAATCTCATTCATCTCATTTTATATACACTCCTCATCAAAACAAGAACAGTTCCACACAGAAGGAACAGAGTGACAGTAAACCGTTCATCTTGGTCTGAACACGGTGCCTCCACACACGGATTCGTTGGTCGTCTCCACCTAAACAAAAGCGGGACTCGTCACCTGCTGACATTCTGAGTTACTCCATGACAGTCTCTCACGACACCACGGCAGTCTTTGGTGCCGCTGATGTGGTGTTCAGGACAGCCGTCGTAACGGTCAGTGTACATGTAGTCCTGTGTCGTGCAGCCGTCTGCTAATGGATGACTCCTGGTGGGCATCACTCCTCACTGAATGTCCTCAGTTGTGGCTGTTGGGTCAGTCAGGTACAGCGATAAGGCCCATCCTCGCCTATGTCACATGCGCGGCCGAGTGTGAAACTTGAATCATTAGCATGTCTCACAATGTCAAACCTACCCACCACCTTTCATTCCTGTATTATCGCAACTGAGTCATTTCTGGATGAGCATCTTAGCCAGGTCTGTTCATTCTCAAGGCCTTCCATCCACCCATACGCATACACAGAGAGCCATGTAACAATGATACAGCATAACTATCATAAACCTGTCATAATGAGACAGCAATAGAGCTAGTATTGTTCTAGTCTCAACTCCAGTTGCTAGTACCCCACCCCTAAATCAGACATGCGTATATACTCTACACACTACAAGTTTGCTTAGCTAGCTAACAAGCTCAGTGAGGCTAGCTTAGCGGAGGCAAAGTGCATTCCTACTGGAAAACCAGCTCCTTGATGTTCCCTCTCTGACCTTTGATGACCCCATGACACTAAGCTGGGCGGATAGCTTCCCTTAATGTATCACATGAAGGCATGATGTATCATATGAGCTAGCCTTAGGAACATAGAGTCCAGGGAACATAGGCAGACTCCCCTTGTATCTACACTGGGGTGTGGGTAGCTCTCTGCTAGGATAGCTAGCTAGCGTTTTGATATAATGAAAGTGAGCTAGTGTTAAGTAGCAAGTGTTGTGTTGCTAGCAAAGCAAGTCAAGGTATGAAACACTGGCTTTTTGTTTACGCCTGTCCAAGTTCCATGAGATCATTTAGTTTAGGGTAGTCAGTAAGGTGGCCACTCTCCTAACCCCAAAAGGAGGACATCATAAAAGTGTGGGCGGGGAGAGGGCACGATACCAGGACAGAATTAAAATCATAACCTAACCCATAAGATATATCAGTGATTGCTTTACTTTGTTTAATCGGGTGGGATGGATCACATTCGTGACCTGTTACGATGTCACATGACCTTGTTAAACCAATGAAATGCAAGGCATGGACACGGACGTGTGTCAATGGGACACATAATATGGTTGGAGGGTGAACATTTCAAATAGTTCATCCCGAAAAGGGGACTTATAGGCGTCCGCCCCGGTTTTGTGCCGGACGGAGGACTGGGATTAGAAAAACCGAACAGTCCGAAACTAAAACCAAACGTGTGGTCACCCTAGTAGTCAGCCACAATCCCTAAAGGGTCACTTTCCGTTTGATCCGACTGGTCAGCATATGATACAACACCCTGGACCTTTGTCAATAAATCGGACAGTGGCTGCCAGGCTGCAAAATGTGTCTACCACTCTGATAGAAAAGAAGCCATGCCGTGGTGTGAACCCTGACCCTGCCTCGCCACTCCAGTGCAGCATTAAAGATCCAGGCATGTCTTGGTTGATTGACTAGCCTCTGCATTAAGAGGGGAAACTGTGCATCTTAATGTATGCCATATTTATGTCAGTGTTCCTTCACCTGGAATTTCACACTTATGCAACTGTGGCACGCACGTGCAGCTCAGAACAGCAAACTTTCCCATTCGCAAAAGTGAAAGCAGCGATTCTGCTACGCGGTGCTCGTAAATGGTTTAAATGACTGTGGTTTACCGACGTCTCGTCCTACTCAGTTGCACGATGTTGCCCAACAGCTTGAGCACGTTCAGCTTGCCTGTAACCCTCCCACTGATATAGATGGTTTTTGCCAACCTCGTGCGGCACCTTATCAATTAACGTTGGGACATTTAGCTGTAGAGCCATTATATATATTTGCACCAGTTATATTCTACCTGAGCTTCACCATATGGCCAAAAGTATGTGGACACCTGACCCTGAGGTCTGGCTTACGAACGAGATTCCAGTTCATCCTACAGGTGTCCAGAGGGGTTGAGGTCAGAGCTCTGTACAGGCCCATGGACTTTGTGCATAGGGGCTCAATCATGTAATAGAGTCATTATATATTTGCCGTAAGTATATACTACTGATCTTCACTATATGGCCAAAAGTATGCGGACATCTGACTCCTAGGCCTGGCTTATAAACGGGATTCCAGTTCATCCCTTAGGTGTCCAGTGGGGTTGAGTTCAGGGCTCCACACCAGACTCGTGTCTTCATGGAGCTGGCTGGGTCATGCTGGAAGGTGAAGGGGAGTTCTGCTGTAGCAATAACACTACCCTTCACTAAAGCTAAGAACCCGAATCCAGAGAAGCATCCCTAGATCGTTATCCCCGCCTCCACCAAACAAGCTTAGGTAGGTAGGTAACTTTCTCCAGGCATCCACCAAAGTCTTCTTTTTCCATCAAACTGCCGGATATTAAACAGGGACTCATGCTTTACATCACTCCAGCCAGAGTTTGGTATGCTTCATGACACCTAATGCACAGCCCTTGTGGTGATGTTGCTTCCAGAGGCTCCTCTGTAGTGTAGGATCTCTGTAGTGACAGGTAACCAGATGGCCCATGCTCTAAGTTTGCATGGTCTACTCCTTTGTGGCTGAGCTGTTGTTGCTCATAGACACTTCCAATTCACAATAGTAGCACTTACGGTTGTCTGGGGCAGATCTAGCAAGGCAGACACATAACAAACAGACTTGTGGCAAATATGGCAACCATATGGCAACCTATGACAGAGAAACGTTTCAGGTCACTGAGCTCTTCAGTATGACCCTTGGGTGTAGCTGGAAGACCTGAACTCAAATATTAAGAGGGCTGTCCACATACTTTTGGCCATAATAAATAAATGTGAAGGTAAACATCCTGTACATGTAGTTTACACATTATGGATGAGTACATTGTACATGCTAATTTCAGAAACCCACGTGTGATTAAAGCCTCGGGGACCTTAATGACCAGTCGACCGTGGTCTCCTTCCTGAGCGATGTAATGAGCCCCGTCAGTGCTCCCTCCCTGTGTGAACTCCTGACCTGTTTCTTGAAGTCGTAATCCTGATTTACACTCGTGCTTAACTTCTTCTCATATCTAACATCCTGTATGTCCAACACAGTAAGTCCTCTACTCTTTAGCTTATCTACTGGATCTTTGCACTGCATGATGCCAGGGGCCTCTCCTCAGTCCTCCTTGTACACGTGTCATACCTTAAACTCCGGTTTCCTCTTAGTGCTTCTTCCTCATGTTCCTGTCAAAAGAATAGTTGTACTAATAGCTGCACCCAGAAGGAATCACACGGCAGGAATGCAAATGATTAAAGCTTCACCCTCGGCTGCTCATGTGACGTAAGCAAGGACAGGCTTATCACTGTTCCCGTCTGACTCAACAGAGTCATCCTTTCGGTGCCAGCACCATTGGGAGACGGCTGCACGGTGCAGGACCGTTAGGACGACTGTCCTGAACACCACGTCACCGTCACCAAAGACTGCAATGGTGTCGTGCCTGACTGTCATGGAGTGACTCAGAATGGCAGCGGGTCATCTTCAGTGACGAGGCCTGCCTTTGTCTTGGTGGACACGACCAATGAATCCGTGTGGTTGTTGGTGTAGCTCAGTGGATAACACCACTACCCACCAGGGAGCCACCACCACATGTGGGAGACTGGGGTTCGAATCCCGGTCTGGAAGACTATGCTGTGCCACACTGATAAGAGTCCTTGGGCAAGACTCCTAACACCACATTGGCCTAAGTTGCTCTGGATGAGAGTGTCAGCTACATACCATACACATGTACATGTGTGTGGAGGCACCGTGGTCAGCACTAAGATGATTGGTTTGGTGTTACACATCACACATCCAGAAGGCCTGGTGTTACTCCACCTCTACCGCACCATCTGCAGGAACTGTGTGAGAATATTAATACTGCATGGGATGGATTATCACAGGACACCATTAGGAACCTCTACAACTCCATGCTGCAAATTTTTCATATTTTTAGCAAATCGTTGCTGTCCAAAGAAAAACGTGTATCTCCATTTTTGTTGATTTTTATTTCTCATTTGATCACATGACCTGCTGGTTACACTGTGTGTGAATTTAATGAAGAATGGACCAACAGAAACGGCCCAAACCCGCTTGGAAAGACGTCTGGTTCCATTGACTTCCATTCAAACTAAATGAGCTTTTTGCCGTCTCCTGTAAAGTTGCCATTTTGGAGATACCTGTTTTTCTTTGGACAGTGACGATATATATGCTGTTTTTCCATGCACATACAGGGGTTGGACAATGAAACTGAAACACCTGGTTTTAGACCACAGTCATTTATTAGTATGGTGTAGGGCCTCCTTTTGCGGCCAATACAGCGTCAGTTGGTCTTGGGAATGACATATACTGCGTCCTGCACAGTGGTCAGAGGGAGTTTCAGCCATTCTTCTTGCAGGATAGTGGCCAGGTCACTACGTGATGCTGGTGGAGGTTCGTCCTTCTTGGTGGTATGCTGACATTACCCTGGATACTGTGGCTCTTGATACATCACAAAGACTTGCTGTATTGGTCACAGATGCGCCAGCAAGATGTGCACCAACAATTTGTCCTCTTTTGAACTCTGGTATGTCACCCATAATGTTGTGTGCATTGCAGTATTTTGAGCAGAACTGAGCCATGAGACCTCCCACACTAAAACGACAGGTGTACCAGTTTCATTGTCCAACCCCTGTATGTGTAGAACTGCTCACAGCTGGGTTTAATAGTCACGTCGAGTACGTGTTAGCGTTTCTGAGTGCCGGGCAAACCTTGCAGTCGCTCCTGAAACATTTGGCAACGTGACAAGATCAAAAGTTCAATCGTATACAGTGTGTATATAACAATATGCCAACTATAAGCCAGAAATGTGTCCTGACACAGTCGGGTAGAGTGATCTACCTACCAGGAGTTACATAACCTGCTACCTGAAACTGGATTCAAGTTCAGGATCTGCCGACCTGTGAGCTGCGGGGTAGGAATGTTCAGGGCTTTGCTTTACCCGCAAGCATCTGATCAGTGACTCACTGATATCAGACTCCTGTAGTACAGTTCACACCCAGGACTCGTGATCAGTGATCTTCCTCCTGTGGATGAGTTCACCATTTTCCTCTTTCCTTTTTCACTTGCACGCTCTCCCCTGGCCCTGCCGTTCCGTCCCCCCGGGGCTGCCAAACGAGCGAGGGGCTGTGTGCCAGCGATAATTCCACAAGGGCAGTCAGGCAGACAAACAGGCTGACTGCTCCAGAGCTGTTTAGTGTGAGAGGAGCCTTGGAGGACAGACAGAGGGAGGTGGGGCAACCTGCATTATGCTGCACATAAACAGGACGTAGCAAAGCTGTACTCGTCTGCAGCCGCGTGAAGGCCTCCGTACTGCCCTCCCCCCCAAACGGTATGCCCTCCAGAAGATACTAACTTGGAGGCGTCCTTCACTTGAGGCGATGATGAGTCCGGGAAACAAAGAGGACACAAAAATGAGCGAGGGAAGGAGGGAGGGAGGGAGGTGTGTTAGGCATGCCAGAGAGAGGAGAACAGAGGGAAGCTGAAGTCCCCCCAGCTCGCTCCAGGGTGGGGAGCGTTCCCCTGCTGCTGCATTCTCTCTCTTTCTAGCTCTGGGATTCATTAACCATGGAGATCAGGAACCCGAAGCCCACTGGAGGGAGGGGAGGAAAAGAAAGAGTATGGGTGCAGGGGGACAGGAATGAAATGGAATTCTTCGAGCACACCTAGTAGCCGAGTGGAGGGAGCCGGCTATCTTCCTAGCTTCTGCTTTAGTGGTATATAGGGGTGAAAAGTCAGGCGGCTGGTGGGGGACACATCCCCCCTACTTCTCCTGATTATGCACGCTAACTAATTCCACACTTTCCAAGATACTGAGATTGTTCCAGCTTGGAAATGCGTGCTGTGATTGGGAATGGTGTGCTCACATCATGGCCGTCCAAAGAAGTACAAGTATCTCCAAACGGCAACTTTACAGGAGAGGGCTAAAACCCAGTTCAGCTTCAATGTAAGTCAATGGAACCAGACGTCTTCCCAAGTGGTTTTGAGCCGTTTCTGATGCTCCATTAATTCTGAATTTTGTAGACCATCCTAACAGCAGCTGCTGTGTTCAAATGATGCATAAAAGTCATGAGTCTTGGGTGTGAACTGTACTACGGGAGCCTGATATCAGTGAGTCACTGATCAGATGCTTGTGGGTAAAGCAAAGCCCTAAACATTCCTACCCCGCAGCTCACAGGTCGGCAGATCCTGAACTTGAATCCAGTTTCAGGTAGCAGGTTATGTAACTCCTGGTAGGTAGATCACTCTACCCGACTGTGTCAGGACACATTTCTGGCTTATAGTTGGTATATTGTTATATATACACTGTATACGATCGAACTTTTGATCTTGTCACGTTGCCAAATGTTTCAGGAGCGACTGCGAGTTTTGCGCGGCACTCAGAAACGCTAACATGTACTCGACGTGACTATTAAACCCAGCTGTGAGCAGTTCTACACATATGTGCATGAAGAAACAGCATATATTTCGTCGCTGTCCAAAGAAAAACAGGTATCTCCAAAATGGCAACTTTACAGGAGACGGCAAAAACCTCCTTTAATTTGAATGGAAGTCAATGGAACCAGACGTCTTTCCAAGCGGGTTTGGGCCATTTCTGTTGGTCCATTCTTCATTATATTCACTCACAGTGTTACCAGCAGGTCATGTGATCAAATGAGACATAAAAATAAAAATCAACAAAAATAGAGATACATGTGTTCCTCTAGACATCTCAGATTTACAGAGCTGACATACGGTTTTACATTTACATTTTTGTAAAGGCATTTAAGGTATTTAGCAGACGCTCTTATCCAGAGCAACTTACATCCGTGCTTAGTGTTCCGTTGGATACCATTCCAGCTAGTACAGGAAGCATAGAGCCTAAAACTCACCATGAGCTCAGACACTACCCGAACAGGGGGCCAGTGCTGATACCTAGAGATTAATACACACATATATAAAGCAAAAGTACACTACCTGGCAACCCCAGCCCAGTGCTCATACCTATAGAGAAGGAAAGGTCATTATAGGGTTAGAGCATAAACCTCACCAACAGCTCAGACACTGCCCAAACAGGGGGCCAGTGCTGGTACCTAGAGATCAATACACAGACATATATAAAGCAAAAGTGCACTACCTGGCAACCCCAGCCCAGTGCTCATACCTATAGAGAAGGAAAGGTCATTATAGGGATAGAGCCCATATAGGGTTAGAGCCTAAAACTCACCACGAGCTCAGAAACTGCCCGAACAGGGGGTCAGTGCTGGTACCTAGAGATTAATACACACATATATAAAGCAAAAGTGCACTACCTGGCAACCCCAGCCCAGTGCTCATACCTATAGAGAAGGAAAGGTCAGTATAAGTGCAACACAACACAAGTACACACACACAGCTTACACCTCTACTAGAGCTCACTCACTTAAGTGCATTACGAAGAGATGGGTCTTCAGTCTGCGTTTGAAGACCACAAGAGACCCCGCTGTGCGGATGCCCAGTGGGAGTTCATTCCACCATCTGGGAGCCAGGACAGAGAAGAGTTTTCCTAACAACCTTCAATCAATTCCCAATCCTTTCCCGAAAGGGGTGCAGACCTGCACGGCCATCTACTGTACCTCTGCTTGACACCATCTTCCATTCAGGACAGACCCCCAAGCATGCCTGTTCCCCACCTCTCCAGCAGGGGTTTCTTTTTTATGATCTTGTTGTTTCACCTTAAATGGTGCAGCAGTTACGTTCAGGTGCTTCAGGTGAAGCATGAACAAGAAATGGACAAATAACACCACCACTACATCCTCACCAGCTCCTCTCCATCTCTGGAAACACCTTTGTCTGATCTAAGAACGTCTTCTACGGTCTTTGTTGTGGATGGTCAGTGAGCAGTGATGCCCTCCATGGGTCATCCTGTTGGTAGATGGCTACACGATGCAGGACTACATGCACACGGACTTAACACCACGTCACCAAAGACTGCAATGGTGTTGTGCCTGACTGTCATGGAGTGGCTCAGAATGGCAGCGGGTCATCTTCAGTGATGAGTCCCGCTTTAGTCTTGGTGGAGACGACCAACGAGTCCGTGTGTGGAGGCACCGTGGTCAACACCAAGATGAGCGGTTTGCTGTCAATCGTCCAGAAGACCTGGTGTCACTCCTCCTCCACCCCTACCGCACCATCTGCAGGAACTGTGTGAGGATGTTCAAGCTGCATGGGATGGATTATCACAGGACTCCATTAGGAACCTCTACAGCTCCATACTGAGACGTCTGTGTTGGGTTAGCAAACACGGCGGCCCGACGCCATACTGAGAGACAGACTTCTGTATGTGTAGCTCAATAAATATTAATCATATGAGTCTAAATGTATCATCAGTTATTGATCCTGGTGACCTTTATCTCCCTTCTCAACCGCACTGCAATCCCACACCTCCTTCATCCCACAAATATCCTTTTGATGATGAATGTACAGGGGTTGGACAATGAAACTGAAACACCTGGTTTTAGACCACAATCATTTATTAGTATGGTGCAGGGCCTCCTTTTGCGGCCAATACAGCGTCAGTTGGTCTTGGGAATGACATATACTGCGTCCTGCACAGTGGTCAGAGGGAGTTTAAGCCATTCTTCTTGCAGGATAGTGGCCAGGTCACTACGTGATGCTGGTGGAGGTTCGTCCTTCTTGGTGGTATGCTGACATTACCCTGGATACCGTGGCTCTTGATACATCACAAAGACTTGCTGTCTTGATCACAGATGCGCCAGCAAGACGTGCACCAACAGTCTGTCCTCTTTTGAACTCTGGTATGTCCCATAATGTTGTGTGCATTGCAGTATTTTGAGCAGAACTGTGCTCTTACCTGCTAACTGAACCTTCACACTCTGCTCTTACTGGTGCAATGTGCAGTTAATGAAGATTGGCCACCAGGCTGGTCCAATTTAGCCATGAGACCTCCCACACTAAAATGACAGGTGTTTCAGTTTCATTGTCCAACCCCTGTATATTTTCCATTTACAGAGCCATGGCTGTGTACCAGCCGACAATGAACAGCTAGCGTACAATAAGTGGGTATTAGCTAAGAATTTGATGAAAGGTATATTGGATTTAACCGTTCCTTTTGGACTACCCACCCTACAGCTCCTTTACATCCAGTCGCTGTGCTGTTTAGATAGACTGCTACACTGTTTAAGCACTGCTACACCTCGACCGTTAGTCCTAGGTTTTCATTGAATGCTTCTGCTGGATCTGTTTCATTTCTTTATTTATAATTCTCGAAACTCCCGTTGTTATTGTTTGGCTGTCCAGTTTTGACCAGAGGAGGACAGGTTCCCCTTTTGAGTCTTGGTTCCTCTAAAGGCCTCTTTCTCATGCCCTTAAAGACACTGCTGTCCTTGGCTCGCTTGCTAGAAGCTCGGGCCCAGATTTCTCTGAAGCAGCAAAATCTGAGCTTTGTATAAATATACAAATACACTCGATTTGGTTTTGTCGCTCAAACTTATCTGATTCAGCAGGTTTAGCACAGGCTTCTTCAATCTGTGCCGGGCCTGGAAATGGTCAGCAGCCCATTTACAGCCTCGAGCATTTACAGAACCAGTCAGATGTTTGGGGAAACCCAACTAAACAGATGCTGTTGGTGATCTTGAAGACTTTACAGGCTTACACCTAACAGCTCCGACTGATGAGAGTCTGACTCAAGACATTCATCATCAAGAGAATAGCTGCACCCAGAAGGAGGTGTGGGATTGTGGTGCTACTGGTAAAGATGATCACCAGGATCAATAACTGATGATACATTTAGACTGATATGATTAATATTTATTGAGCTACACATACAGAAGTCTCTCAGTATGGTGTTGGGCAGCCATGTGTGCTAACCCAACATGCCAGACATCTCAGCATGGAGTTGTAGAGGTTCCTAATGGTGTCCTGTGGTAATCCATCCCATACAGCTGACGTGGTGTTAAGGACAGTCATCGTGTCTCTCTCTCTGGTTCGTGTGGGTCTCCCAGAACCTCCAACCATGTTGCTGATGTGTGCCTTCTTGTATCCACTGTCACCAACATTGTGCTATGATAGTATCCACACAATCGCTATGGCCATCCCACTTCCTGGCACCCTATGACGCAACCCCTTTTCAATCTATCCGGCTGCTCTGATTGCTTTCTAACTCTTCTCTGAGGCAGACTTAACTTACCAAGATGCTACCACCACAGCAGCATGAGTCTAATGCAGTCAGTCAGGTACAGCGATAAGGCCCGTTCTTGCTGATGTCACATTTGCAGGTCTTGAAACATTTGCAGGTCTCATGAAGTCAAACTTACCCATCAAGTTGGTCCGCACCATGTTATATATACCCCCACTGCAGGTTAAGAAAGCTGATTCATCCTCCTGTACAGTTCCATTTTGGAGGTTTCTTAAGGTGGACTGTATAATTCCATAAATGCTATTTTATAGATTTCATTCTGAAGCAGCTAAAAACGATTCTTCTACAACCAGCTGTGTCTAAATCTCTGACTGGTACTTTACCACACACCCAATGTCCACCAGATTATGAGAAGACTTGACGAATGTTTTCTCTGGGTTTTTACGCTGATAAGAACTAACCTAAAGCATGATTCACACATGACCCAACTTGGGATCCGGGCCGTATGCACCAAACCGGCACGAGCATGAACAAAACATGTGTTCTGTTGCAACCAGGAGATGGCAATGGCAAAAGAAACGAGGAGGTACCGCGGCATTCTCAACCTCCATTGGCTATCGGCAGCTGCCGAGCAGCAAACATCACTAGATTACATCCAGATTCCCGTCAAATGCAAACAGATTATAGCCTGTATCCCTCCGACACTTCACCATGTTCTGCACTGTGCTGTCCCAAATTCTGCAAACTATAGCAGGAACCATCCTGACGATGAATTACCACAAATCGGGGCAGAACTCAAAACACAGCTGGGCTACAGCGATTATTGTATGAGACCCTCAGAAAGCCAGGCAGTAGAGAGATGAGCTAACAGCTCTGGGCTGCTTGGTTAAAGGTCGGCTCGTATTTCAGAGCTCCATTAGAGGCTGCCCGCGTCCCACACGGCTACCGTTCCAGCGTGATCCGAGGCCCGTCTCGGCCAACCAGTCGAACTGTCTCACAGGGTGAGCTTCTGGCCTGAGTATGCCCAGCGACAGGCGATGCAGCCATTTTGAGAGCAGCAGACAGCTTCACGCTGTATCAGCAGAGTAGATCATAAACACTAGATGGGGGAAGCATAAGAACATAGTGCTGGTTCTGTAGTGTTGGTGGCGAATCGTGTAAAAGCATCCTGGTTAGTATGAGGTCAAAACATACGCGCTGAGCGAGGTCACGTACGGAGCATTCTTCTACGTGCGTACAAACGCGTACACACATGTAGATGACTCCCAGCAGAAGAGGAGAGCTGGCAGCTGTTCGGCTATATTATAATTATACAGATATGGATGAATTATGTCAAGGAATGACATCTACAGTATTGTGCAAATGTCAAGTCCGTGTACGGATAGCGAAAAATGAGGGAAGAAAAAGGGGTTTCCAAAGGAAATGGGGCTCGGGGAACCACCTGCCAGACCTGGTAAACCACCAAACCTGTCCCCATCTGATAAGCAGCAATTACGAGTTCTAATCTGAATAAAGTTTAGAATCTTAATTTGTGACTGAGCTTGCTTGGATCTGCACCTCTGATATTTTAATCCCGCTCCAATGTAGACAGTTCGGCCACCTCCTGCCTTCTATAACTCACATACCAATCACACACATACCTACTACCCTAGAATGCCAGGGGGCTAGTGGCAGTAGGTTTAGTCTGATTGCAGGTCAGCAGGTATATTCAGACTCGTCTGATTGCAGTGAGTAGGTCAGCATGTATATTCAGAATAGTCTGATTGCAGTGAGTAAGCCAGCATGTATATTCAGATTAGTCTGATTGCAGTGAGTAGGCCAGCACGTATATACAGATTAGTCCGTTTGCAGTGAGTAGGTCAGCACGTATATTCATATTAGTCTGATTGCAGTGACCAGGCCAGCACGTATATTCAGATTAATATAAGTGCAGTGAGTAGGCAAGAAGGTATATTCAGATTAGTCTGATTGCAGTGAGTAGGCCAGAAGGTATATTCAGTCTGGTCTGATTACAGTGAGTGGATCAGCAGGTATAATCAGAATAGTCTGATTGCAGTGACTAGGCCAGCACGTATAATCAGATTAGTCTGATTGCAGTGAGTAGGCCAGAAGGTGTATTCAGATTAGTCTGATTGCAGTGAGTGGGTCAGCAGGTATATTCAGATTAGTCTGATTGCAGTGAGTAGACCAGCACCTATATTCAGATTAGTCTGATTGCAGTGAGTAGGCCAGAAGGTATATTCAGATTAGTCTGATTGAGGCGAGTAGGCCAGAAGGCATATATATAGATTAGTCTGATTGCAGTGACTAGGCCAGAAGGTATATTCAGATTAGTCTGATTGAAGTGAGTAGGTCAGAAGGCATATTCAGATTAGTCTGATTGCAGTGAGTAGGCCAGCACCTATATTCAGATTAGTCTGATTGCAGTGAGTAGGCCAGAAGGCATATTCAGATTAGTCTGATTGCAGTGAGTAGGCCAGAAGGTATATTCAGATTAGTCTGATTGCAGTGAGTAGGCCAGAAGGTATATTCAGATTAGTCTGATTGCAGTGAGTAGGCCAGCACGTATATTCAGATTAGTCTGATTGCAGTGAGTAGGCCAGAAGGTATATTCAGATTAGTCTGATTTGCAGTGAGTAGGCCAGCAGGTGTATTCAGATTAGTCTGATTGCAGTGAGTAGGTCAGCACGTATATTCAGATTAGTCTGATTGCAGTGAGTAGGCCAGCAGGTATATATTCAGATTAGTCTGATTGCAGTGAGTAGGTCAGCAGGTATATTCAGATTAGTCTGATTAAAGCGAGTAGGTCAGCAGGTATATTCAGATTAGTCTGATTAAAGCGAGTAGGTCAGCAGGTATATTCAGATTAGTCTGATTAAAGCGAGTAGGCCAGCACGTATATATTCAGATTAGTCTGATTAAAGCGAGTAGGCCAGCAGGTATATATTCAGATTAGTCTGGTTGCAGTGAGTAGGCCAGCACCTATATTCAGTTTAGTCTGATTGCAGTGAGTAGGCCAGCAGTATGTATAAGACCATTAAACCTTTTGAAATTTGATTTTTTTATTTGTTACATTAACTAACATAAATAATTCTTTATGAACAAAAGGCACACAGTTCAAATATAAACAAGGAGAACATATTTACAACTTTTCTCACAAATTAAGTATGGAAATGGATGGCAGCTGGTGAAGGGGAGGGGCATGAGTCTTTAAAAAAAGACAAAAAAACAAAAAGAATGTCAAAGCTTCAATGACAGCGTTGAGTCCGAGTGACGGACCACCAGTGTCTCATAGTCCAGAGGCAGGGAAACTTCTTCTCTGCAAAGTTACACACTCTCTGGAGAACATGCACCAGTCTGTCTGGAACCCAAGATGGGCATGTCCGTCTTCACATGTTCAGGGACGCAAACGCATGCTCCGAAGACACTGGAGGATGGAAGCCTGGTGGTCCCTTACACGCACACACGAACCCTCAGAGCTCGTTCCGTACCATCCAAGAGTGTAGGAGCAGCCACCCTCACCACAGGTCTCAGGCCCAGACTCTTCCAGATTCTTTTCCAGTCGCCTCCATGACAAAGTCCTCAAATGGCCACAGTGTTGGCCACCTCCTCGTACTGGATGATGAAGTACGGGTAACTCTGGTCATCGTTAAAAATGACGAAAATCTGTGGGTCCATCCAGTTATCAACACATGAGTCAAAGAGGTCACTGGAGGGGTCGCGAGGGCAGATGGGCGGCGGTCGGCGCATGGACGGGTTGCCCACCGTAAAGCGGCCCGTCAGCACTTTGGCCAGGAACATGTAGTGGACGCCGCGGGCCGAGCGCTTGGAGAAGTTGTGCGAGTAGACAGCCTTGCGGGCGAAGTAGCTTCCCTGGCCGAACATGGTGGCGTGCTTGCCGCACACGCGCGGGTCGAAGTTGTGCTTGCAGATGCCCTCCACTACGTCCTGTGAGGTGCCGTGAAACAGGTGACGCTCGTTCAGTAGCCGGTCCATCTCCGACATGCGCCGAGACATGTACTCCTTCTTCCTGTGTAGAGGGAGAGAAGAGCAGCCCATTAGCAAAATGCTAATGCTAATGCTAACGGAATCCAAGGCTGAAACAACCACGAAATCAATAGATAGCATAGAAAGACAGCTGTGTGATCTATCTTCAGTCGTGAGTTTGGTCTTGGCTCATCCAAACATATCCCGGAATTCTCAGTACGGTCCGACACTGATCAGGATGCCCAGAGCATTTCCATAACATCACCATTATTAATGTCAGGGTCTCAATAATGACTAACCGTATACCACGCTGTTCCCCCCTCGAGCGCTTATACACGTTCTACAAGTTTTAGAGTCCTTCTTGCTCTGATACACTCACCGTGACTTAGGAAGGGCGTGATAATTGGCTGATTAGCTGGACTGGGTGTGCCGGAGCAGGCAAAACACCAAAATACTCCACGATCAGAAACCACTAATATGATATTACTGAAACAACATGCAAACTGTCTGAGAGCTTGAACCGCATGCAAACTGCTGAACTCGGTGAACTACTGGAACCCTCATTCCAAAACATGACTGAGATGCAGATCGTGCTACAGAAAAACCAGAAACATTACTGGAATGACGCATCACTGTGAAACCATCCTGCTGAAACAAGCCCTCGAAACAGCAGAACCAGACGAGAAGCTGAGAAATACAGGTTCAGATTATAGATTATTATAATAAGATACTCCACGATACAGAAAGGTTTCTGAACCGTAGTTAAAATGATGTTACAGGACTTAGTAACGGACCAGTACTGGGAGAATGAGGCTACAGCCCACAGAAGAGACAGACAGAGAGAGTGAAGAAAAAAAAAAAACCACAGGGGGCACCGTGCTGAGAGCTGCCTTTGGGGCACCAGAAAGATCAGAGTGACCAAAGACTAGGTCATTGCTCTGGGAGCTCCCACACCCATTCAAACAGGGCACTATTAGGCTCAGTCTGCAGCTCTATTGTTGCTAGCCGAGGGAGGGTGCGTGTTTGTGCGTGGTTCAGCCAAGCGTGCTGCCATGACGCTGCCTGACCTCTGCTGACCCTGCGGCTACTGACCAGCCACAGTCTGTCACCGCGCTAAGCTGTGTCTCTCTGATTCACACTCTCGCACACAAACACACATAGCGGCGCTGACCCCGAATGGCCTCCTTTCAGCTCCAGTTTTGGCTGATTAAGTCTCTTTCTACCGTCCCTCGTCTCTCTTTCTTTTTTGCCGATAACTTGATCTCGCTATTACGCTCATCGTCAAAGCAATAGCTGCATAAATAGTGCATCCTGAAGGAATCAACTAACAGGAATGAAACTTGGTGGGCAGGTTAGACATCGTGAGACTCCAGTGGCATGGGATGGACTACCACAGGAACCTCCATTAGGAACCTCTACAACTCCATGATGCCGAGACGTCTGGCATGCTGCATTAGCAAACATGGCGGCCCGACACCATGCTGAGAGACAGACTTCTGTATGTGTAGCTCAATAAATATTGATCATATCAGACTAAATGTATCATCAGTTATTGATCTTGGTGACCTTTATCTTCCTTCCCGCAATCCCACACCTCCTTCTGGGTGCAGCTGTTTGATTGACGATGAGTGTATAAAGTGGTCCCTGCTCCCCTACCACACCTCAACAATGCCTAGTCAGACGTGGCGCCACACAATTACAGTGCGGTGTACAATGAGAACTGCTGATGCGTTACAGACAACTGCTTCTCCCATAATGAGATTACTTCACTCCTTCCTATAAAAAAAAAAAACAGTACTCCAAAAACTTCCTTTAAAGACACAGCCAGTTATGCTAGATTCAAATTAGCTGCTGCTGCTCTAAATAAAACTCTTTGTGAATGAAGGTAAAGATCACAGGCTGATTCTGAGTGAAAACTGACTGTGTAGGCAAGGCCGGGGATCTCTCTTCTCCAGAAAGGGGATGTATATCCTTCAGTTTCATGTCAGCAGGAATAGGCGCTTCGCCAAGTTAACGACGCTTCCTGTATTCGCATTGTGCTGTGTATATTCACAAGGTACAGTTAAGGCCAACTTATAATCCAGGTGGCTGCTTGACAAAACAGGTGGTCCACAGAAGGGCTTCATCTACAGTTTCTATTAGAACCTTTATATCGTCGCTGTCCAGAGAAAAACATCTATCTTCAAATTGGCAACTTTAAAGGAGAGGCCAAAAACGGTATTTTGAATGGACGTCAATGGAACCAGACGTCTTACCAAGCAGTTTTGGGCCATTTCTGTTGGTCCAATCTTCATAAGATTTCCACACAGTGTAAACATCAGCTCATGTGATCAAATGAGGCATAAAAGTAAAAATAAAAAAAATAAAAAATAAAAATCAACAAAAATTGGTGTTATTAATATAAGAAATCTTAAGAGCTGATATGTTCACCCCTCGAACACATTCTGACTTCTGACTGAATAACGTTTCAAGCCTGATAGACCAATCAGGAAGTCTGTCTGCAGTCTGGAATGCTGAACCATAATCCTATGTGATAACCATCATGAATGGAAACGTTCATTTTCATTGATTCCTATGGCTTAATTCATTCTTAATGTAGCGACTCGCTACTCTCTAAACACCGCACTGCTTCTGCACTGCCTCTTGGCTGCTCCGCCTGTGTGAAGGCTCTGATAGTGAGACGTTGGCGTTTGATAATAAAGAGTCATTTCACCAAATAATAACACTGTATATAAACTTTTATGAGCAGATTGCCATTGTCCCGTACATGATCTGCTAATATCAAAACATGGCTACGGTAATGCTGACCAATGAGGATGTCATTTCCAATTCCTCTGCAATGTTAAACCCAAGCTGGCACCCATGTACATACATACATACACACTGGGATCTGATCTAGCGGGGTCTGACTATTGTCTCCATACAAATTAAATAAATAAATTTACAGCTACAAAGTAAAGACAGCCGCACAACGTGACCACTGCATCATTCCAGGGTTTAAACCACCAGGTTTCTATTCTATCACAGCAGAACAACATCTGCACCCTTCCGAATGTCCAGATGAACGCAACTAGGTGTATCAGATATGTTGTATGCATGTTGTAAACCGTGCTAATATATAATGCTCTGTTATGGACATATGAGTAGCTTCTCATAATGATAATCAAGTTTAACGTGGCTCCGGCCTGGGACACCTCTCATCACGGCAGCCCAGTTTGCCTTGAGCTGAGGACCTTAACATTTGACTAGCCTGTCAGCTGGGTCACTTTTCATCGTGACAGTGGCGTTTGACTAGGTCATGAGCCGGGGACTTTGCACCATGACCATGGAGTTCAACGAGGCCGCAAGTGGGTCACTTTCCACTATGGTAGGAAAGTTGGGTCAGTCCGTGAGCCGGGGACTTTGCACTCTGACCGTAAAGTATGACAGGCTGAGCTGGGGACTTTGTGCCCTGGAGTCCGACTGGCTGTGAGCCTGGGACATAGCGGTCAGGAGACTTGTCTCCCTGGCAGCTGCGATTACATTGCTGCTATGCATTACACTGTACCGCGTTTCCTCCGACACCGTGCTCTGGAGACCTCGCAAACATCTGCATAGGCTACCTGAAGCTGCAGCATGAGCTCACCGCACGCACACACACACACATGCACATACTCCAAAGTGAGTCAGCAGCAGCCCACCTCTCCGCCACCTTTACCCCACAGCCCGTGTTTCCATGACGATGGCATATTAAAGAACAACAACAGCATGGTACCCTGCACCCTGCCGGCACTTCCTCCCACACGCACACACATACACGGCGGCGTAACTCCTAACACCTTTTTCTCCCCCACAAACTTCCTCTGAGCATGTTCCACATTTCACACGCGCCTCTGAAGTTCATCTCTCACACACCTGCTGCGCGCACACACCTGTTTCCGTCCTACAGAGAGTCACCGAGGACCGTTACCGTGGTTTATGCGGAGAGGAAGGCAAAGAAAAAATAAACCCTCCAGTCATCTCACTCCCACACTGATGACCACCTTGGGGGGGGGGCTTGTACAGGGGATCTAGGAAGCTAAGGCAATCAGTGGGGACTGCTGTCTCTGTCTTGCAGGCTTGTACCTTCACCAACACGCTGTAATGTAAGCTGTTTCAGTAGGTGTGGCTTGAGCACTTGGCCGGGGCTGCTGTGTTGCAACCATTTCTCACTGGCTCTTAAATATCAGCCTGTTTTCCATCTTGTTTCAGTAAACATTCTTTGATTTTGAGAAGTGGTTTGGAGTATCACACAGATTTGGACAAACCTGAAAGGGGGATTTCCACTGATTTCTCCAAAAGTCTGCATGATTAAATGCTTAAGATGTAAACAAAGTCAGTCAGCGTGGTCTGAAACGTTCTGCTCGACAGTCCAAAACCGCACGCTTTAAAGGCGACGAGGCTTCTGAAGGACTTTAATACCTTTAAAAGCTCCCTCGCTCAAAGTTATTGGACGAAATGGTTCTGAATGCTCGACTGAGGCCTTGTTTTGTGATCGTGCTTTGCCTAAAAGGTACTTGGTGGTACTTAAGTGGTGAAATTCAGTACCCATGTGGGTTCGCTGGTGTTTTGGGATAGTGAATGAGACGTTGTGGTTTCTAGTTCCCATCAACACCGCTGTACGGAACTCTGAGTCCACTCTGAATGACTTTGTTTGCCTATCAGCAATCGAATTATGCCAAAATGCCAAAATCCCAAATAGCCAAAATACCACGTACACACTGGGTTTAACTAATGAAGTCACCAATAACCATTACACATCATCAAGAGTTTACAAAGCCAGGCTACACTTTCTCCTACCTCTTGTATTTCTCCCAGAGAAAGGGGTTCTGGACCCGAAGGATCTTCAAGATGCGGAATTTGGTCTCGGAAACTGTCTTGTGGAAGAGGTTGTAGACGGTACGGTAGCTGCGGTCATCGCGGGAGACCGGCACTTGGACGAAGTCCTGGTTCGAGCTCATTGGGACCCAGGTCTCGGGGAACGGCCGGGGGGAGGTGGCTGACGTTGGGCAGATTGGCTGTGGCCCGGCAACTTCCAGAGCATAGACGCCGCCTAGAGTTCTGTGGACGAGAACGAAAGAGATGAAGTTCACCAACATGTTCAGCACATGATTTATTCGTTCCAGCAGCAAAGTGTTAAAATGCCTACCCTAAAAATCTTCTAAGGCAGCTTTCTCAAGTCTACTGAGTGCTGTATAGTGGGGTCTAAGGTCTAAAGGCTGTTAAACTGGTGAAAGCCAAGTATAGCTTGGATACTGCTTTTTGAACTTAACCAGCAAACCCAGATAAATCCAGACATCACTGTGAAGCTGAATTTGAAGCTGCTCTGAACAGAGCTGTGTTGCTAAAGAGAAGCCAAAGCAGCTGGGTCTTCCTAGAGCAGGTGGGATGGGGGTCAGGCTTTACTGTTCTCTCTCTGTGTCTTCTTAGATTCCAGCCAGGTAGACATGATTGCTTCAGTCAGCGTGACTACCTTCTGAGTCATCCTCTACCTGAGTTATGCTAAGCCTTGCCCATTCCCTCTCTTGCTCTCCCTGCCTCTCCTTTTCTCTCTCCTGCCTGTGCCGTGCCGACTGCTGTTCCTAGAATTGCTGGGGATTTGTTTCCCATATGTTTCTCCGAAGCTCCCAGTAAGAATGAGGCAAAAGACATGGCGATAGAAGCAAGAAAAGAGAGCAGGGGGGGGAAAGAAGGGCAGACTAAAACACACTGCTCACTGTGCGTACGTACCACCGCTTGGCGTATGACTACGTGTGTGTATGTGTGTCGGAGAGAGATTTATGCTGCTTGCTGAGCGGTAACTGGACTGGTGTGGGCAGAAGCGTAGCCAAGCTGCCACTCAGCCTAATGGCTTCCACCCCTGAGCTCAGGACAGCTTGTTCCTGCCACAGCGGGAGTCTCCAGCTGCGAGACCCAGAGCTGTTCACACCCAGTCCTGACCACGGAGCTATGCACACGGGGACACAACCAACCCTGGCTTCCTCTGGACAGGAGGTAGCATAGCTGAGGAATGCGCTGCCCGATATCGAGAACGCTGTAGCCTGCTGTTTACCTCAGGTCAACTCGCTCAGTACGGTTCTTTTGTAGGTCTATTGGTGGGCCTATTGATGCCCCCAGTCCACCTTGTAGTTTACTTTATGGACCTTGAGGCTTATTGTAGCTACACTGCCACAGTCTTGTAGAACCATAGCAGCTCATGTACGAGGTATTACTCCGGGTGTGAGGCTCATCTGTGATCTCGTGGTCAGAAAGCAGGGCTGATACATTAAAGCAATCACACAGGAGAGCCTCAGTGATGTAGGTCAATGCCAGGCACGCCTGCAATGCAGAATGAAGTCATCACTGTGCTTTCAAACGGCACGGTGTGATGAAGTTGGAACATCTATATTTTTTGGGAGAGGTCATTTTATTACAGAGCTCCGGCCACTATTTGCACCCAACTAGCGAGCGCTAGCACTCACTGCAAGTGGTGTGGAATGGGTCAGAGATCAGGTCAGGAGTTGTAGTGGTGTTAACAAGAACTAGCCTGAGGTCTCGGACCAGAAGGAGAAGCGAGTGCTCCTTAAAGCTTGCCTACATTGTGGACACAAAAAGCACTGAGGTCTTTTTCCAGAACCTCTGGTTCCCATCACCACCAAGGACAGTCCAAAGTGCATTTCTGTGTGATGGACATCAAAAGCAATGAGAACTGAATATGAATATTGCGATACGGGCCTTCAACAAGTCTTGTAGTTCCCGTGCAAAACTAAAGAAGCCAAAGTGTTCCAGACTGATCACCTACACGGCTCAACCCCGGTTAAATATTCTACCTCTAAGACATATCGTATGTGTGCATGCACATCCACGCTATAAAGCCCTGGAGAAAGTCTGGCCCAAACAACGCTCGAGAACAAAAGACCATGGACAAAATACACAACACCATTCTGTAATTAAAAGAGGGAGTCCGGTCAAGATATGCTTCCGGGACAGGCCGGAGGAGCCCGGGAACAGATGCAGCACGAGGAAAAAATTGATATAAAGGATGCCTGAAGTGAAAACGCCTGGCCCAAAAAGCCCCACTTCCCCAACAGTCACGTTTCTCCCTCACTCCCCCAACTCCACCAGTCTGGAACCAATTTACGCTTTTCTCCTCTCTCCTCTTTTCTTCCTTTTCTCACATCTGCTGCTTTCTGTCTGTTTCGCTGTCCGCCAGATGAGAGCCGGGGTGTGTCTCTGGCCGGCGGGCCAGCAGGACAGAGAGCCTCTTAGGGCAGGTACGTGGAAACAGGAGCAGAATGTTCTAGAAGCACGAACAGCACTCCAGACTCGTTGGTCAGGGAGTCTTCAAACCCTCGCGCACAGTGAGGGGTCTGCCAAGCAGAAGCCATTTCGCTTGTTCAGTTCCGAGATGGGAAGCGGCTGCTGTGCTTTCACCACTGAAGGTCTGAAGTGAAAGTGAGAAGTTTGTTTATCAAAGAGTACGGGATGTGTACCGGATGAGTCAATACAAAGGCCGGGTACTTTTCCCTCGCCATGCTCTCACCAAGGTAATCGTTTACTCAACGTGAATGAATAAATAGTGGACATCGGCGCTTTCTTGCATCTGAGAGTTGTAAGGCCCGAAAGCAGTAATATTTATTCCTAGCTAAATCTGTGGATTTAGTTTATACCTCGCGTATGACGGCTTGTTTATTATGGGATGTGCTGGGGAGCGTTTCTTCCGTGGCAGATACTCACTGTAAGTACGGCGAGAGCCTGACGGAGGACATGAAGAGCGGCCGTTTCTTGATCTGGCGCCGGAAGCCGAAGACGGCATTCTGCTGGAAGCCCTCGCGGATGTTCAGGATGTACTGATTCTGTAGCGTGATAAAGCGCACCTCCTTCAGGCCGCGCCCACTCGCCTCCTCGATCAAACGGACCACCGGCTACGGGACGGAGAGAAAGAGGAGACAGAAGGTATTAGAAAGAACAAGAGACACTAGCATAAGCAAGGCAGTGAAACAGAGAGAGAGAAAAAAAACAAGAGACATTGAAAAAGACAGACAGAATGAGAGTGAGAGCGGAGCGGAGCGCAAGAACAGCACATCCACACAGTTCTAGCGCTCCCACTTGCTTCATCTGGAGTGCTAGTCAGACTGCATCCATCGCCGGAGATTTGGGAACGGAAATAAATAGCTTTATTTCAAAAAGGAACACTTATGCAACGCTCTGATTTCAGATGGCTGCGTGTGGGCAGAACAGAACGTTTCCTCTGGTCGGGGGGGGTGTGCGTTTTTTGTAAGAGCCGGTTCTCACACACACATACACGTTTCCACACACCCCAGTAGCCCACCAAAATGTGGCCGAATACCCCCATTGGACAAATGGATCGGCAAACGGTTAGGCTAACTTTAGTCCCGTCCTTAATTAATGCTAAACCGAAACTCCATGGCGACCAACTTAGTAAGCGGTCTGCTTTCGGAGAGCACCTGACATTTACCCTGCTTACACAAGGGGTTGCCTGACACACTTTGCCATCACTCAAAGTGAATGGGATCCAACTTAGCATAATATTAGCTTTCCCTAATCGTTCTCCGTGCTCGTGTTTCTGTGTGCGCAGTGATGGGGTGTTTGGTGAGGCTGGTTGCACGGAGGATGTGTAGTGTCTCACCTCGGAGTACTCCCTCCAACCGAAGTTGTCTCTGCAGTAATACTTCCACACTGTGAGGCAGCTAGGGGCGGGGTTTGGGCTAGAGGGCGTGACTCCGGAGCTGGAGGCTGTAGACAGACGCCTGACGAGGTCAAACTCCAGGTCACACACCCTCATGGCACTGAAGTCCAGCATGAACACTCGACTCCTGTGTAGAAGACAACAAAGACATGGTCAGTTCAAACTGTGATACCTTGATACAGCTCATATACGCATGACGGCAGATTGGTAAGTTATTGAGACATTATGCTGGAGTTATTGATTGACGTTAGGAGGCACATGCCTAGTTCTGGCTCCTCTGAAGCCAGTATTGATCTCCAGACAAGTCAGAGAGAAGGACAGAGCATGTCCCCTGGGCAGGAAGAGTGAGAGTGACCCCACTGACTGCTCCTGCTACCATCCCCCTTCCCTCCCCACCCATGATTATTCACAACAGACATCCCTGAAGTATTTAGGCCATGTCCTGGCCCAGACAGCCCACTCTAATAACGGTCTTATCGATCACACTCACTCTCGAGCGCAAAGAGGATTACGGGTCAAGGGTTAAAAGTCTGACCAGAGTTCCAAGCTTAAAGCTAGAGCCGATCAACGGGAATGGATCTGGATCACATGCACGCACGCACGTTCTTCATTCAGGTCCGTTTGAGCTTCTCAATGAGACGAATCGGGTGGGTCGCTCTTTACCCTGTCACACATAGCATAAACCCACCGCCCATGTGCCACAGTAATTCAAACCTCACCTATCAGAGCAAAACACTACGGTATTAGTGAGTTCAACCTGTGATTATAGTATGTGTGAGAGAACGGTCGAACGCCGGCGCAGTCTCTTCCCCAAACGGCCACAAAAGCTGGAGCTGACATGATCAACAGTCTAGAGGCTGAGACCAATTCTGATTTAATGAGAATCATGGAACGAGGTGTGCTCCAGCTTGTTTGGAATGAAAAGCTGAAGCCCTCGGAGGATAAGACTGCAATACAGCATGAATCACGCCAGGCGAAGAGAGACCCGGGACGAGAATCTGAGCGCAAGAGATAGAGAGCGAGTTAAAGCATGGCAGACGTTAGCAGGAAGGGTGGACAATGAATGGACACAAAAACCCCCTCACCAACTAACAAACAAGCAGACCAGGCAGAAGCTAGACTAAACAGGCTCTCCACGACCAAACAAATAAGGCAAGATAATTAAACAGTGACAGAATCAATCTTGGCACCAGCAGACTGAAGCTGGACGGGATACAGCCACGCAGCCATATAGCCAAGAACCTAGCGGCGAAGGCAAAGCCTGGACAAGCATGCGCTAGTGCTGTACGACATGGGAGATGCTGATATAGTAGAAAAGAGGGGGGGTGAGCATTCCGACCAATCCGAGACCTTCCACCAAGGTGTTTGGCCGGGTTAAATAAAGTGGGCCAAACTTGATTTAGGCCAGTCTGCAGCTAGATCCCATCAGCGGGTGACTGTACTGCGAACAGGCGACTTCCATTATGAAAACTAGGCAAGCTGAAAACACTGCAACTGCAGACTCACTGCTTAGTGCCAGACTCAGCATAACTAACTCAACAGTGTCAGGGGTCTAATGACTGCTGAAGTTTGAAATTTGGCCCCTTAGGGGTCTATATTACCTATAGCTCAATAGCTCCATTTCATTAAATCACTATCTATATCGTCGCTGTCCAAACTAAAACATGTATCTCCATTTTCGTTGATTTTTACTTTTATCCCTCGTTTCATTACACTGTGTGTGAATTTCACGATGAAGTGACCAACAGAAATGGACCAAAACTGTGAAAGACGTCTGGTTCCATTGACCTCCATTCAAATTAAATGCCCTCTCCTGCCCTTATGAAACGATAATATATGGCAATGTATTGGAAAATATAGTGCAATAGATTAAATAATACAATGTCATATATGGGAAACAAGTGCATATATTTATATAGTGATAAATATATTACAATATATTGTATAATACATATGTGAGAATATATACATACTGTATATTGCCACATGTATGTATGAAAATATTCTCACATATATAAAACTATATATATTATCATATATGCAAATATTTTCACATATGGAGGCAAATACATATGATTCTCTATTACATATATATTAAATGAAATATATTACAATATATATCTAAGATATAATAAATATATATATATATATATACATACAATATATGAAAAGCGGCAATTCCTTATGTATTATACAATATATTGTAATATATTTATCACTATATAAATATATGCACTTGTTTCCCATATATGACATTGTATTATTTAATATATTGCACTATATTTTCCAATACATTGCCATATATTATCGTTTCATAAGGGTGTAAAGCTGCCATTTTGGAGATTTATCTTTGGACAGCGACGATATGCTTTTTGATATGGTCTTTATGCAAATCTACAATCTATAATAATTAAGATATGCATTAAAAAAACTACGAATGAACCTGGAACTACGTGTATGTACATATGTCATAATCACAACGTAACACTTTGTCCATGTTATGCAGCACCGAAAATGCCAAATTTGGAAATATTATCCAAAACTATAAAGACACTCATTCGTGTGCTGAGCATTTCACATCCTGGGCTTCGATATGTCCAATTAACCAACACTAATTACTATAAGCTCTCCCTGCTTTTAAAAATATGCTGGTGGTCAGAGCCGATAATGTCCATGCTACGCTGACTGTGATGTGTGTGTGGTGGCCGGAAGCCTCATAATGACCAGCCTTAACTGGAACACAGAGTCTGTGCTGTCAAAACTCCAATTCCGGTCCTGTGGAACCTGCATTATCAAGGCTGCTGTTACTCTAGTTCCCCAAGAACTCTCAGGAACTGGAACACGAGGACCTGTTGTGTTCGAGCTGGTCCAGGACGTCCAGCACTCCTAGATCAGGCACTAGGTTCTGTTCAGAAAGTCTCAGGATGGTGTTCTTTTGTCGTTTTTTTTTCTTCTGCTTGGCAGGCAGAAGTCTGAAAAGCTGAGCCCATAAGCAGCCATCTGGCAGAGAGGTGAAATGGAGAAGAGATGGAATGATAAGTACGTGAAAACGCACCGAGGAGCACATTCGCTGACTAAAGTGGCCACAGAAAGGGAAATGAGAGTGCACGCAGGCTCAGAAAGAAGAAAATGAGGGTTGGCTTCTCTCTCTCTCTCTCTCTCTCTCTCTCTCTCTCTCTCTCTCTCTCTCTCTCTCTCTCTGGATTTGACACTCTGCCACATGAAGAGTCAGATCTGATGCAGAAAACAACGCAAGCAAAAACAAGCCATGGCTCATTCTCCACGTACACAAGGAGGGGAAGGGGGGGGTGAAGAGAGAGAGAGAGCGAGAGAGAGAAAGAGAAAGAGAGAGAGAGAGAGAGAGAAAGAGGACACAAAGAAAGAAGACAGAAAGAGAAAGAGGGGTGAAAGGCAAAGAGACAGAGGGGAAGGAGAGAAAGACAGATGAGTGACAGAGGAACAGAGAGCGAGACAGAGGGAGAGAAAAGGAGAGAAAGATGGGCGATAGAGGCCAGTGGAGAGACGGGAGGGAGAGAAAGAGATGATTATCACTGCAG
The DNA here is from genome assembly GCA_024036415.1 of Prochilodus magdalenae. NCBI lineage: Eukaryota > Metazoa > Chordata > Actinopteri > Characiformes > Prochilodontidae > Prochilodus > Prochilodus magdalenae. The sequence goes on along the minus strand of JAMWET010003738.1, from coordinate 110,296 downwards.
TATGTCACCACTGACCTACTGAATTGAATTGAAAACAAACATATGCTCGCACAGCCACACGTAGCTGCTCAGACATCCCTCTCTCCCTCTCTCCCTCTCTCTATTTCACACACACACACACACACACACACACACACACACACACACACACACACACACACACACCTCTGGGAACATTCCCTGTCAGCACATGATAAGGTTAAGCCTGAAACAGCCTTCGAGCTACATCTCCCAACACACACACACACACACCCACACACACACACACACACACACACCCACACACACACGCACACACACACACACACACACATATATTTACCATCACAACACACGCCAAAGAAAACACACACACACACACACACACCCACACACACACACACACATATATTTACCATCACAACACACGCCAAAGAAAACACACACACACACACACACACACACACACACACAATGCTTACACACACACACACCCATTAACTGTGGGCACACACCCCACAGACGCAGAGGAACAGGCACACTCCTGCCCAACACGTTCAGGACTTCCTGTGCTGGGCCTACACAAACACGATACTGCAATAGGTAAGATAAATAAGTCAACATCTGTCCGTGCCATAAACTGGACCAGTGTCACAACGCACGTTCGACTCGGACCGGGCTCCAGACGGGCTTTCAGCTTCATCAGACAAATCATTTTTAGGAAACCGCCCCTACGCTACGGATAATCATAATAGTGACACTGACATCATGCTTTTGTTATCTATGGAATTGAGGTCACAAGTGCCCTTACGGAGAAAAAGCTGACCCCAAAAGTCAGAAGCCTATCCCTGTTTACGATCCGAGATCCAGGTGCAGCAGTAGCAGCGGTTAAATATAAACCACCACCATGAAACTGGAATAAGCCTGACGTTAGCTGGCTAAGCGAGAAATGCTGCTTTGTGAGACAGAGAGCTAACACACACACACACACACACACACACACACTGCTCTCACACACACACACACACACACACACACTGCTTACACTCACACACACACACACACACACACACACACACACACACACACACACACACTGCTTACACTCACTCACACACACACACACACACACACACACACACACTGCTCACACTCACTCACACACACACACATACACACTGCTCACATTCACTCACACACACTGCTCACACTCACTCACACACACACACACCTACGCACACACTGCTCACACACACACACACACACACACACACACACACACACACACACACACACACACACACACACTGCTCACACACACACACACACACACACACACACACACACACACACACCCACACACACACACACACACACACCTACACACACACACTGCACACACACACACACACACACACTGCATACACTTACACACCCACACACACACACACTGCTCTCACACACACACACACACACACACACTGCTTACACTCACACACACACACCTACACACACTGCTCACACACACACTGCTTACACACACACACACACACACTGCTTACACACACACATACTGCTTACACACACTGCTTACACTCACACACACTGCTTACACTAACACAAACACACACTGCTTACACACACACACACTGCTCTCACTCACACACACTGCTTACACTCACACACACTGCTCACACACACACTGCTTACACACACACACACTGCTTACACAATGACAATGCTTACACACACACATACTGCTTACACACACTGCTTACACTCACACACACTGCTTACACACACACACACACACACACACACTGCTCTCACTCACACACACCGCTTACACTCACACACAATGCTTACACACACACTGCTCTCACTCAAACACATTGCTTACACTCACACACAGACACGCACACACCCTGCTTACACTCACACACACACACTGCCCCATCAGACATCAAACACCATCAGCAGATATGTCTATGGGTGAACCGAGAGTTACAGTAAAGGACTACACTAGAGCAGAACGTGACTGGGAGGCGCTCGGCCAGCATTTACTGACTCCGCACGCCCTGCACCGACCATAAAAATAAATAAATGCAAATCAGGAGGTGATTTTTCTCGTCACTGTCACACTTCACTGCACGCACGAAGACACGCACATCCTGAGGAGTCATCTGCAGGTCATCAAAGAAGTGAAACCTGAGCTGCGACTGGTCGCGACTTCCTCATCTGAAAACAGCCGAGTCACTGAGTTTGCGCCCGAGCGTGCTCTGTGCTTTAAAACTGCGCTGTCACTGGTTTCAGTGTGGGGCTGCTGAGTCACGCAGCGTCTCCCAGAAACACACGCACACACACACATCCTCGCACGCTGACCGGCATCAGCATCCCCACGAGCCGGAGCGTATGTGTACTCTGGATGGCTGATGTAAGCTGAAACATGTTACTGGTATCAGCACTGTTATAAATACAGCCTCCACTTCTCGAAAGCACCGTCGCGGAGCCAGAGCACAATACACACAGTGATGGCATGTTAATGAACAAGTGACAAACTGTACAGCACAGATCTAGGATCTGTTGTTGCCTTCTGTCTCCTAGGTGGGCTGGGGTCGGAGGTGGAGGACAACAAGTGTGTTCAGGCCTGAGAAATATAAAAGAAGGGAACAGAACAAAAGGACCAGGGCAGACAGACTGAGAGAGAGAGAGAGAACAGGGTGACGTGCCATAGAAGAGTGTGTTCCTCTCTCACTACATGCTGCTTTTGTTCCGAACTCTGTCTTCCTGTCACTGCGCACAAAGGGAAGGAACAGA
>JAMWET010003738.1:85000-100000 GCA_024036415.1 Prochilodus magdalenae | reverse complement strand
GCCTCACACTTGAACGTCTCGCTTTCCAAACGATCTAACTCGCATATCAGTTTCATAGAGTCATTTCCAGTAGTTCCTCTGAAGTCATTTATAGATTAGGATACTCAGTGCCTGCAGTTTAAAGGGCCCATATGTTACCTTGTTCCCTTAAGCTCAACTCGTAAGCACTGAACAGGCAGAAAGATGAGTTTTTGTCACATCACAAAGGCAGCAAATTCCAAACAGGGCTTAACTGTCACGGTTCAGCTGACTGTGGCTTAACATTAACAGCTTATATACTAAGTCCAATTCTTATGTCAGCATTTTTGACTTTCTGTCATATGGGACCTTTAAAGGTGCAATATGTAAAAAGTTGAGTTTCCAGTATTCCAGAATTAACTAAAATGATCCATAGTATGAGACTAAATAACTTTTTGATGGCATGCCAAAGACGTCTTAGTATCATGTTGCAGAGATATCCACAGAAGTTAGCATGCTAATCAGCTGAATTCATAGTGTTTATTCTAGCCTGGTTAGATAGCGATGGGTAGGAGGGACTTTGCATTTTCTTTAGGGGTGGACATCACAGCTTTCTGGTCATATGCCCCCCCATTATTTGTATTATGAACTTAATAGGTTGCCACATCCTTCAAATCGCTCCTCTAATAGGCTAATGTTACAAAAGACGCTATTTGATGAGAAAGCAGAGCAACCTCGCCTCTGTGAATCATTTCATGGCCTGCCTGACACGCTATCTCCTCCGTTCTCAGACACAGGCGCTCGCACGGATGGGCGCTGGCACAAACACAAGCCCTAACGCATGCACACACGCACACACGCATGCCTTGGTTTCGGGTCACGGTGCCCTTAATGCTCAATGAGGGAATGAGTGTCACACAGTCCTATTACTCCGAGCCGTTCTCACGGAAACACAAGCGTATGGGGTCAAAGAGCAAAGCGCTCGCACGCATGGGGTCATAAAATCGCCAGCTACTGGTTACACACTGATGTCTTCTCTTCTGGAGATGAGTTTACTCAAAGGTTGGGACGGGAAACGCCTGGAGTGACTCTAATTTAGAGAGCCCTTATTACCCAACTACTCCTTATCTCTAATGTGCTGATGTGCCTTTAAGACTTATCTAAATGAGCTCTGTTCTGATTGGCTACTGATTCAAAAAGCAGCCCAGGCTGAAATACTCCTCATCACGAATGGGTGTGGGCTGAATAAGTGGGTATCCATAAATGCAAAGGTTTTTGTGTGACATCACAGAAATATCATATGGGCCCTTTAATTCAAGTTAAGCCCAGTGAATAGCAGTAAGTTATGCAAGCGCTACTATACAACTAAAAGGACATGTGTAGTATGGAACCACCTGGTTTCTCTCACATCTATTCAGCTACTCACGCTGCGGTTGACACTGCAGGGTGCAGAAGCCCTTTGTTCTGCGAGACAAGTAACGCTGGACCGGGGTCAAAATATATTGCGGCAATGCGACACCTGATAAGGTGCTCAGGTAAGCGTACAATGGGCTCAGCCACAGACACGCTAGCACCTCCATAGAAACACACAAACACACACGCTCCCAAGATCTTTCCTGGAACTAGGCGTAGTATCGACCATATGGAGTCAGCGCACCAAACAAACAAACCCCCTACAGCTGGCAACTGCAAACAGAGAGACAAACAAAGCAGTGCTTATCTCCTGAAGCCCCCCCAGGGGTCCCCACTTCGCACCCCCCACTAAACATGCACAGTGGGGGGCTCGGCCTAAACACTTAACAGCTACTTTGGAGGTGGCGGAGAGCCAAAGGCAATTAGCACAGCCTTTAATGCAGATGAAGTGCACCGGACATTCAAGTACAGGGACAAAAGTATTGATCGGGAATCAGTGGGCCTATCATGAATATTACATAACTGGCCTATCAACTTCGTTACGACACACAAATTAATATTCACCTTTAGATACAGGCGCCGTAAGAAGGACGGGTGCTGAGGTGAATCCGATATGCGTTATATCACAGTGGCAAAAACACGTCTGCACATACCGGCATCCCTAAAAGATGCTTGAGGGGTCGTCGTATGGCCACGTTTCCACGACGACGCTCTCCTAAGGGAGCTGTGTCATGGAGAGAATAAAAACTGGGCTGGCTCTCAATTGCTCTGTCAAAACCAAATGCCCTTTGCTTCACAGATACCTTTTGCATACAGCTCTCAAGCCCCTGTAAACAGAAACAGCCTTGTTGCTGTGGCCGAGCCTCTCTCTACAAAGCCCACTCGGGCATACAGATGCCTCCCGTGGTGAGTGTGGTGCACGGCTTAACCCTTTAAACTCTGCATGTGGCCCATATACCAAGTTCTTTGCTCATTAACAACAAATGGATCGATACCAGTACCGGTACCGTGGCTTCCTTTTAAGTGCAAACTGAAAGTGGGTGTGGCTTAAACTGTAATAAAGGTGAAGGGCTGCATTCTGATGAATGACTTGCTTAGTGAATGGGATCCAGCAGCCAATCAGGAGTCTTCATATTAGAACAAGCATGGTTATTGGCTCACGGGTGACGGGACAGTGGATGCCGTGCTGGGTTAAAGTAACTGGGTTGGTATCACAAACTGGGTACCACATACCTGGCCCCACTTATAGCAACATATCATATACTGTACATTAGTCCCACAGCTTTTACCCAATAATGAGACCAATGATCAAGGCCTCAGAGAGGGTCCGGGCCCCCTTCCTAACATCTTTTCAGGCTCATGTGGAAATGGCTGTTCCCAAAAAGAGGTTACGTCCTCAGCAAAGCGGATGCATGGTCACCCTGCGTAATGCTCAAACACAAATACAGGTAAAGGTCAGTGTTCAGCCTGCGTGACCCACAATCAGCCAGCCCCAGTATGGGGTCTTCTGAACTAGAGCCACAGCTCTGGCTTTTCCACATGAGGAAAGATGTCATTCTTTTCCCAAAGAAGGACGGTTAAACATGGTGTGGCCTTTTAAGCCAGCTTCAGCACTGCTGCTATGGCAAGTAGGCTAGTGGCTAGCCAGTGATCCTAACCCCCTATAACACCAGTGGGTACAGAGGGCCCGTATCCTGGAATGAACCTCTTTTAAAGTGAAGTGAAAGTCTGACACACCGTGTTAAAGGCTTTACAGCGAACTGGTCACTTTCCAGTCCATGCATTCCTAATATGGACCATAAGCTGCAAAACCGGCCCACTTGAAATGAATTCCGCTTCCAGGCTTCGGTCCAGCCTGGAGTGTATTAGCCAAGGCAGCTTTACAAACCTAGGCACAATATAGGACAGCCAATCAGAATAGAGCTCAGTCTTAAAGGTAGAGGTGGCAACATATATGGCTATGATAATATTATATATCGTCGCTGTCCAAAGAAAAACAGGTATCTCCAAAATGGCAACTTTACAGGAGAGGCCAAAAACCTCATTCAATTTGAATGGAAGTCAATGGAACCAGACGTCTTTCCAAACGGTTTTGGGCCATTTCTGTTGGTCCATTCTTCATGAAATCTCCACACAGTGTAAAGGGTGGCTCATGTGATCAAATGAGGCATAAAAGTAAAAATCAACAAAAATGGAGATACATGTTTTTCTTTGGACCGCGACGATATAATATTGTAATATTGTTCAAATATATGACACTATATTAATATATATACTATAAAAATCATAAATCATTTCACCATATGTTATTATATGTATTGCATAATGTGTCACACCAGATGTATGATGCTCTCTTGATAAATAAACATGCTGCTGGTCAGTGGGACACATGACGCGTTCAGGAAAACAGTGTATTGTATTGTGACATCATTTATCATAACAGTGATCTACTATATAGTGTCATACTGACCAGCCCTACTGAATAGTCCAGCCTGTTTCACTGTCAGGGACAGAGAGGTTGGAAAACGTCACGAGTGGACCTCACAGGGCCAAAAAGTAGAACACGGGCCCTTTAATAAGCTGCAGCTTTGAAAGGGTTAATCTGCATGTGTGAGCGAGCGTGACTGAGGGAGGCAATGTGTTTGCCGTCCCACACTGAGAGCGGATTTGCATTCGAGCTTTCTGAGCGCGTACATAAATGTGTGCGGGCGAATGTGCGTGTGTGAGAACCATTTATCCAAGTGTGTTCGAGACAAGGGTCCGTGTGATGCTTGCTCTGTCTGCGCGAGAGGAGCGTGCGACTGTCCCAGCGTCACTCGCAGTAACTCTGTGTGACTCTGTGTGCGAGTGACCGCACGCGGCAGAAATAGGTCACGCAAGTTCACAGCTTACAGCCGTCAGCGCACTTCCCTGTGGGGACGAACAACATGCACACACTCACACACAAACAAACTCCAACCTGAACTTCCCGTCACACTCGCGTACACTCGCGCACACTCGCAAACACACCTGTTTTTTTTTCTTTCCTGTGACCCCACTGTTGCCTCTACACCCCGCACATACAATCCCTTCCTTCAGAGCTACTGCTCTTACACCTGTCTCCCTTTCTCATTAGCCTTCTCTAAAAGTAGTCTAGTCTATATGGCTGCTGCTATTAACCCACTAACTCTGAGCTTATAACACAGTTATTAACAGATCCGGGTTGTTCCATACCGTCGTTCCCATTGGCACTAATCCTGTTCAACTCCACAAGTTGTCTTTCCCCTAAGATAACTACTATTATCCATCTGTTAAACTCCAGGCTTATTACACAGTCATTAACCTATTAAAGCCAATTCCTGTCCTTTATTTAGCACTAATACTATGTTATTACAAGCTTATTACACAGTTATTAACGTTCATGTTTGTGATCTAATTTCCATATGCGTTCCTCTTAAATCCGCTTCCCTTTCTCGCACTCCACAATAAATGATGCTTCCCTAAATCATGCCTAGCCTACGCTACTACGGCTACTGATAAACACCAAGTACGTTACACAGTTATTAATACTTTTAGTCTGAATTCTCACATACATTCTCGCCCTTAAGGCCAAAAGCTCTTAAATCTGCCTTCCTTGTCTCACGTTTCACATTACGTTATGCTTCTCTAATAGTGTTACTATCATTAACCATTTAAACCCCAAACTTATTACACAGTTATTAGCCTACCGCTTGCATTGCCACATGCAACCTTTCCCATCAGCACTAATGCTCTTAAATCTGCTTCCCTGTTTTTATGCCTCATTAACTTATGCTTCTCTAAAGGTAGTCCAGGCTATACTGTAACTATTATTAATCCTTTATATGTCACGCTTATTACACAGTTATTAACTTATCACGATCTATATTTGTATAGTCATTTACAATCTTTAGCATCAGCACCAATGCTTTTAAAGCTGCTTAAGTTAGCTTTTCTCTAAACGTAGTCTATCCTACAGTGCAACTACTATTAATGCTTTATATGTCATGCTTATTACACAGTTATTAACCTACTAACGTCCATACCTGTATTATCATGTACAAACTTTACCATCAGCACCAATGCTTTTAAAGCTGCTTAAGTTAGCTGTTAAGTTAGGTTTCTCTAAACGTAGTCTTGGCTATACTGTAACTATTATTAATCCTTTATATGTCATGCTTATTACACAGTTATTAACTTACCACTATCTATATCTGTATAGTCAAGTACAATCTTTAGCATCAGCACCAATGCTTTTAAAGCCGCTTAAGTTAGCTGTTAAATTAGATTTCTCTAAACGTAGTCTATCCTTCAGTGCAACTACTATTAATGCTTTATATGTCACGCTTATTACACAGTTATTAACCTACTAACGTCCATACCTGTATCATCATGTACAATCTTTACCATCAGCACCAATGCTTTTAAAGCTGCTTAAGTTAGCTGTTAAGTTAGGTTTCTCTAAACGTAGTCTAGGCTATACTTTAACTATTATTAATCCTTTATATGTCACGCTTATTACACAGTTATTAACTTATCACTATCTATATCTGTATAGTCATTTACATTCTTTAGCATCAGCACCAATGCTTTTAAAGCTGCTTAAGTTAGCAGTTAAGCTAGATTTCTCTAAACGTAGTCCAGGCTATACTCTATTATTAATCCTTTATATGTCACGCTTATTACACAGTTATTAACTTATCACTATCTATATCTGTATAGTCAAGTACAATCTTTACCATCAGCACCAATGCTTGTAAAGTCGCTTAAGTTAGCTGTTAAATTAGGTTTCTCTAAACGTAGTCTAGGCTATACTTTAACTATTATTAATCCTTTATATGTCACGCTTATTACACAGTTATTAACTTATCACTATATCTGCATAGTCATGTACAATCTTTACCATCAGCACCAATGCTTTCAAAGCTGCTTAAGTTAGCTGTTAAGCTAGGTTTCTCTAAGCGTAGTCTAGGCTATACTGTACCTATTATTATTCCTTTGAATGTCACGCTTATTACACAGTTATTACCCTATTACGGTCGACATCTGTATCATCATGTACAAACTTTACCATCAGCACCAATGCTTTTAAAGCTGCTTAAGTTAGCTGTTAAATTAGGTTTCTCTAAACGTAGTCTAGGCTATACTGTAACTATTATTAATCCTTTATATGTCACGCTTATTACACAGTTATTAACTTATCACTATATCTGTATAGTCATGTACAATCTTTACTATCAGCACCAATGCTTTTAAAGCTGCTTAAGTTAGCTGTTAAGTTAGGTTTCTCTAAACATAGTCTATCCTATACTGTAACTATTATTATTCCTTTATATGTCACGCTTATTACACAGTTATTAACCTATTACGGTCTACATCTGTATCGCCATGTACAATCTTTAGCATCTGCACCAATACTTTTAAAGCTGCTTAAGTCAGCTGTTAAGTTATGCTCCTCTAAACGTAGTCTATCCTATACTGCAACTAATATTAATGCTTTATATGTCATGCTTATTACACAGTTATTAACCTACTAACGTCCAAATCTGTATCATCATGTACAATCTTTACCATCAGCACCAATGCTTTTATATCTGCTTAAGTCAGATGTTAAGTAAGATTTCTCTAAAAGTAGTCTAGCCTACACTGTAACCACTATTAATCCTTTAAATGTCACGTTTATTACACAGTTATTAACCTACTAACATCCACATCTATATCATCATATATAGTACCTTTACCATCAGCACTAATACTTTTAAAGCTGCTTCCCTTTCTTGGACTCCATACGCACTTATGCTTCTCTAAAAGTGGTCTAGCCTATACTGTAAATACTATTAAGGCTTTAAATGTCATGCTTATTACACAGTTATTAACATATTCACATCCACATCTGTATCGTCACACACAACATTTCCAAATAACACTAATGCTCTTAAATCTGCCTCCCGTTCTTGCGCGACACATCAACTTATACTTCTTTAAAAGTAGTTTAGCCTATGCGTTAACTACCTTCAATCCTTTAACGACAAGCTTATAACACAGTTATTAACATCCATATCTGAATTTCCACACACAGTGAAGTTACACTGTACCTACTTCCACTCTGCTTTTATGCTACAGTCTTGCAACACCTTTTGGGGACTGTTAGATGCTCCTACACAGCAGAACTTAAATAAATGACCACCACCACTTCGAACCAGTCAGTGTCGTAGGCCATTTTCCCTTCAACTAAAACCAATTCTTGGACACCAGAGAGTTCTTAAGGCTTACCACTTGGTAACTGCTGTATACACAATGTATGCTACGTACGTAGTCAGTAAGGAATGTAAGCCTACAATGCCTCAGAGCTGAAAAGGGTAACCAAGCTTATTGGTTGTTCGTTTGTGGCCCCCACAAACAGGAATAGCATGCAAACAATAAAAAGGCACTTACAGATATTTAAGCCTGACTTGCTCATTGTCCGGATTGCAATAGAGTCTTTCCAGCTGTTCCTGCGCGTCGTCCGATATGCTCTGCCACACGTGCGTATCCGAGCGCCGGATCTGCCAGTGGTAAGGCAGCACGGTGTGGTGCTGCTCGCAGTCGCTGCCATAAAGGCACGCGCCCTGCAGGAAGTCCGCGCAGATGTCCACACCGTCGCTCTGGTGCGTATGGTACTGCAGCTGGGTCAGCAGTTCAAACACGAGGTCCAATGATGCCTCCTCGCTCTTGTCCCTAAACAATTCGCCCTCCTGGGCCGTGGTGCCCCCTGACGGCTCGGCGGGGGCGAAGATGTCACCCAGTGTCTCCGTAGCGACCACGGCGGGTGCTGAAGTCACATCCTCGCCCGTCTGCGCCTCCGCCGCCACACCGTCCTTTGTCCGCACCTCGCTCAAGGTGGCCTGCTTTTCGATGGTGGCGGCGGCTGCTGCGGCGCACGGCGCCACAAAAACCCCGTCCCCGGCCACCAGCAGGGTGCTGAGGAGCGGCTCCTGCAGCGCCCGGAGGCATTTGGCATCCAGCTTCCTTTGTGCATGCTTCTTCTTGAAGTAGGGCTTCACCAACGGGATCTTATCCACCAGGCCCAGCCGTTGCTCAAAGTCCCCGTCCTCCATGGCCAAGTCGAGCGTGGCCTCCTCCAGAACTTTCCCCCCGTCGCTGCCTTCCGGCTCCTGCGAGCTTTTCTCCATGGACCCTGTTGGAAGAGCAGACAGAGGAGGCTAGTAACTAGGCGGGAGTGGTTAGGAAAGGAGTCTCCATGTTCAGGCCAAGTTCCCAATTGCTTTTTATTTAGGTTTGAATGAATTTCGAAATTTTAGTGTGCCAAAATATGGTGAACATGTCTTAAGACATTGTGTTTGGGGCCGTATCGTCCCGTCCTAACTGAGGTCTCTCCAGAGGGACGGCTTGGCTGTCGCACGCACCTTGATTTCCAAATACAGAGATGCCAGAAACGGGAAGGACAACCATTCCTATGCTGACAGACGCTGGAGGTCCTTCAGCCGAGTTCCTCTGTACTTACTTCCACTCTGCTTTTATGCTAGTCACTACAACCTCGCAAACACTTTAGGGGGCTAATCTAGTGTTCCCTTGATCTGGAAACAGAAAGCACTCAGGCTGATCAGACTTTGTACCATGTTTGAGTCACTGGGCTGTCATATGGCCTCAGCAGCAGTAATCATAAGTCATCAGCAGGTCAGGTGAGTGAGCCAGAGAGTCCTCACTCTTAGGCGAAACCTCCTCACCTTTCCTTTCTCGAAAAGAGACGCGCCGTAGGGTGGCACCAGTGAAACAGAAAGCTCCTCCACCACCACCACCACCACCACCCCCCCTGCCCAAAACCACCAACCACCAACAACGGCTAGCGAGCGACCGAGCTGAGTCAAAGCTGAACGACTCCAGCATAAACAAACCTCCCGACCGTCTCGCTGTTGGCACCTGAGAAAAAAAGCCTCCGGTTCCCTCGGTGGGGGGTGGTGGGGGGTGGTTTTCGAATTTTCCCGTTCGACCTTAAATGGGGCAGCAGTCACAACCGCTCCATTTAAGGTGGAACGGGAAAATACGCACAAGAAGAAGGGCGAATAGCAAGCCGAGCTGCCGGACTGGCTGGTTGTAGGCGCTGCTGCCTACGTGCCGGTGACCGAGCTGAGCTCGAGCAGCTCCGCACGTAGCGCTCCTCGCGCGAGCGCGCGCACGCACGCACGCACCCACACATACATACACACAATGGGCGCCTCGCGCACGCACAAAAGAGCGAGGAATGAGAGAGCACGCTCGCGAACGAGCCTAAATTGCTTGAAAAGCCATGTAATCCATCGAGTTGGTGAAGAGATAAGAGAAAACGCACGGGCGCGCGCGCGCGCTCTCGCGGCTCGGTTTACCTGTCCGAACGCGGTCCCGGCTTTCTCCTCCTCCTCGTGCCCCGCCGTCCCGTCGCGCAGAGCAGCGAGAGAGACGAAGCGCTCATCAACAACACAACCGGCTCTGCAGCACACTGAACTGAGGAGCATAGAGAGAGGGAGCTCCAGCTCTCTCGCACTGTCCCTCAGCCTCTCTCTCTCTCTCCCTCACCAGCTCATTCCCTAGGTCGCTCTCTCGCTCTCGCTCTCTAGGGGCGGAGCTTGGTCGTGACAAAAAAAAAAAAAAAAAAACAGGAAGTCGTGTACTGCGAGTTCATGGCACAGCACAAATAGGACAAAGAGAACAGAAAGGATTTTAAAGGGCTCATCTGCCTAATTTCTAGGGTAGTGTATGTGTATATAGTCAGAATTCTTTTATCAGTCGATTCATTCATTAGAGCTTAAAGGGGAAGTCACCCGGTTTACCCAAAGTTCTGCATAATGAAGTGGCTGAGATGTTAACACGGTCATTCAGAGGGGTCTGGTGTGAAGCGCCCCTCTAGAGATATATGCAGAGTCAGAACTCTTCACAGTGGTGGTGATAGGAACCAGACGTCCACCTCTAAAAGCTCCCTCAACGGCGTACTGCTGTACTATACTGCACACCATGCTCCAGTAGCACGTGTAGGTACAATAGGTTCTGACCTACAGTGGGGTATACTAACACAGTCACATGACCAGTTACCTCACATTTACCTCAGAGCTGTTATTACTGTATCCACTGTTTGGAGCTAGCTGCTGCTAACGCTGCTCAGCTCACCTGAGATACGGTTAGCCTAGCTGTTAGCTCCCCTCGGCAATTTCACTCTAAAACTGATCCTCTAAAGCGAGTTCATCTTTTATTAATCTTCAGACCTGTATATTTTAACTTTCTGAGGCTCATTCTGATGAACACATACCCCACTACAATCACTACACCCACATTTACCTCAGAGCTGTTATTCCTGTATCCACTGTTTAGAGCTAGCTGCTGCTAACGCTGCTCAGTTCACCTGAAATACGGTTAGCCTAGCTGTTAGCTCCCCTCGGCTATTTTGCTCTAAAACTGACCCTCTAAAGCGAGTTTATCTTTTATTAATCTCTAGACCTGCACATTTATCTTTCTGAGGCTCATTCTGATGAAAACACACCCCACTACAATCACTACACCCACATTTATACTCAGAGCTGGCTACTTTTTGCTCCCCAGTGTTACCAGCCGCCATTTTTCTCGAGCTAGTGATCCCGCGATGTGGAATGCAGAACTCCACAATAATCAAACCGCAGAAGCCCAGTTTTACACTTGAGTAATAAAATAACGATAGCATATAGCATATTCAGTGCTTATAAAAACACTGAGTCATTGTTGTGGTACAGTTCAGTCCCCTACGATTAGCATTGCTCGGAAGACGGGTGTAGCTTCATTGGTGGTTTTAATAGTAGATAAAAGACCAAGGAAATCCAGGCCTGTGAGCTTCCCACCCCTCTCTGAGAGGGAATGACTCGGAGAATGGCTCTGTTTACACCTCAACCACATAATTACAGCAAAAATTTGAAATCAGTGGAAAAATCAGAGGAATTCGCAGATGGATAAGGGGGTTTTGAAGATTTATAACATATAGCGTAGTTTAAGGTAGACTGTAATAAACAGCAGCCACAGACCATAAGTCACATTATGTAGCTAAAATAGTGGGACACATAAAAGCAATAACAACAACAACGACAACAATAACAACAACAACAACAATAATAATAATAATAATAATAATAATAATAAAATTATTAATAATAAAAACAACAACAATGATAACTAAATAACTAACTAACTAAATAAATAAATAGTTAAATAAACAAATAAATACTACTAGTACTAATATTAATAATAATGATAATCATCATCATCATCATCATCACATGACCACCGACAATGTAAGATTTCTGAATCTTTTGACTGGAGCATTAAGTCAAATCTAACGCTAATAATTTTGGTCTTTGAAAATAAATTAAAAATAAAAACTTGAATAATTAATAATAACAGAACGCTCACCTTGTGGATGCGGTAAATGCGGAATGATGAGTAAGGAATGACTCAAATACTTATTTCAGGACCCTGGTTGCAGACGTGCATGGAATCAGGCGCCCCCTGCTGGAAAGGGAATTTAACATGTAACCAAAACCTGCGTGCAAAAGCTGTTTACAGCCCCGGGACACGCTATGGGAGACCCACACACACATTCACACACACACAGGCACACACACACACACACACACACACACACACACACACACACACACACACAGGCACACAGATAGTACTGGGCGGACTGAAAACTGCTCCCGAGCTGAATATGTGATTGGAGATTTTTATCCGGGACAGGGGTGGCTAAAATAACATTAATGAAAGAAGGACAAGGCCGACCCCCTTGATATTAACTGGCCAACCTCAAAAAGTCTCTCAAATAAAAACGCACAGGCGTTAATATCAAATATTCATATATACAGGATAAATAAAATGATATGCTTATATAACAGTATTGTCATAGCACTGTATGCTAATTCCCGGGGTGTTTCTTGGCTCATTCCTGGCTCCGGTCACGTTCCGTCATGTTTATCCCGCTCGTTTTGTTCTTCATAAACATGCTAACTCTGCCTGGACATCTGGATCTTTGAGTTCATGACCCGCCTCATCCTCAGGAGCTGAGTGCCCATATTCAGACAAGCACGAAGGCGAGCTGGATAAGGATTTTAAGGGGACCTGTTGCTTGTTGGGATTGCAGTGGAGGCTTTCTGAAAAGCACGGGGGAGGGCTGAAGGTCAGGGGCTTGTGGTTTGGGTCAGGATAGAGGGGTGGGGGCAGGGGCGGACTGCCCAAAACAAAGAACCTCCCGATGTGCCGTTGCCCAAAGAAGGCAGGAAGAAGGAAACAATGCCCCGTTCTTGAGCTGTCATGACCCCCTCCCGTACCCAGGCTCATCTGCACATGAGCAGAACACCCAGCGGGTGCTCGCATCGCTCTGATCAAAGCCTGGGCCCGGCTCTGCCGCACCGCTTTAGAGGCCACCAAAGATGTGGCGGGGGGGAAGTAAAGGTCGAGGGTCAGCCCAAACAGTTTGAAAGCCAAAGCCATCTTTCTCCTTGACCCCAAGACCCCTCCTCCCCCTCCGCAATGTTTCAGATCCAGAGCTTTGCCTCATTTACGTAACAGCATGACTCATCCGCGTCTTCTGCTTTGTCACCGCGGAGACAAAAGGTGAAAAAAGGCCTTCGGAGATTCCTCGCAGGAGAACCGATAGCAGGATGAAAGCAAACGACCCAGCCCAGGTTTCTGTGGGAAAGGGCAGAGAAGGGGGAAGAGCTGGCCCGGTCCGGGAGTTCGCCGTGTCTTAACCCCAGCTTAGAATTCAGCTAATGCTGCTAGGAATTATACTCAGCTAGCATGAAACTAATATGCGAGTTATGTGAAGAATTAAAAGTGAGGTTTAAAGGCACACCATCAGGCTCCCGTCGACAAATCTCAGCCTTAATCACTGTAAGAACTGGCCTGGGATCTGGGTGAAAAGGCTTTAATGTCTTCCAGCAGCTAGGAGCACGGATGGACATGAGCCAACATGCCGTGTTTAGCGGCAGCGGAGAGAGCTGGAATTTTAATGACCCCGTAGAAACCCGCCCAGCAGGTTGCTGTTTCCAGAATGCCACGCATGCTTCCAAGACGAGAGACACTTAGGGTGGAGGGGGGGGGGTGGGTTTACCTGACTTAGAGGAAAGAGCGCAGTCATTTCTGACCCATGTGGGCCCCAGCGACTCAGCGAACTTACTAACACTGCATGGTGACGGAGTTAGAGGAATGGTGAAACGGTCTTACTCAAAGTGCGAGGGAAACGAATGCCTCATGATGATTCGAGGAAGGACTTCTATTACCCAGATAATGAAACTCTAAGTGCCTCCTCTGTGTAACAGATATCCGAAGTGGACCAATGAGCTCAGCTGAGGCCCTTGGTGGAGAAATCTCGTTTTCCCAGATTCAGAATGACAGTGCTGTATGAATCTTCATTTCTCTCTTTCTCGTCAACTTTCATTTCTCCTATCTGGCTGGGCCACAGACAGGGTGAAGTCCGTTTGCCCTGGTATAGCAGTGTGACCGCAATTTAGGTAAGCACCACTTTCCTTTCTGTGCCTCATGTTGGGCCGGCCAGACCCTTTCCTTTCTCGTGCCGGAGCAGGGATAAGTGAAGCCCTCTGGCTTTCCTTTCTCCCCTGTCATTAGCACTCCTGAGATAGGCACGTTAGTGCGAGGATCCCGTTCCAGTCATCTCTCAGGAACGCTCGTCTTACGCTACACAGCTGGTTGGGCAACACGGGGCAACGCGCACACGCTCCCTGGGCTGAGTCTAAGGCAGGTGTAGGGCCTGTTTGTCCAGTGGAAAGTCAACAGCGTGACTGCACACGGCCTGGGCCTGACGTCACGAGACTCGCACGCTATCCCCCTCTCCTCCCTTTCCTGACACCTTTCCTTCCCTGAACATGAAGACAACTGGCAGAGCAGGCGGCAAACAGCTTTTACCCGGAAACAAGTGCCATCCTGAAATTCGCCTCCTGGTCAGAATTCCCATCGGAAAATCAGGTGCTACATTGAAAACATACATAGAATACTCTTACAGGAAACCGATACGATCCCCTGATCACTATTCCGTGTGAATTTAGCTCACTGAATAAATCAACATTATAGGGAACAGACGGTCACATCCTCTCTGTCCTCTCACTACTCCTTACATTTAGAAAATCAGACTCTGTGTTCACAAGGCTTCTCAGAGTTGGAGTTCTGATCTGAGATCAGATTTCTCTCTTATTTACTGTCACCTGGAACGAGGTTTAGATCAGCACCCTGAGAAGCCCAGGACCTATATTTAAACACGGAGAAGGTTCCCTAATCACGGTTCCCTATATTTGTGATTCTGGAGCACTACATAGAACACTATTATAGGAAGCAGAGAAGGTTCCCTAATCACGGTTCCCTATATTTGTGAATCTGGAGCACTACATAGAACACCTTGTGGGGGTAGAGAAGGCTCCCTGGTCACTGTTCCTCGCATTGTGAATCTGGAACACTATATAGAACACTATTATAGGAAGTAGAGAAGGTCCCCTAATCGTGCTTACCTACATTTGTGAATCTGGAGCACTATATAGACCACCTTGTGGAGGTAGAGAAGGTCCCCTAATCATGGGAAGTAGTGATTCTGGAGGTCATACATAAGAACACTATTATAGGAAG
>JAMWET010003738.1:47500-77500 GCA_024036415.1 Prochilodus magdalenae | reverse complement strand
GAGGAGGAATATGTGGGGAATAAAACTTTGCTAAGACAGTATACGCCACCAAATCTAACATTCTTGACATCATAGAAGAGTTGTTCATCCAAAGGTTTGACTTCTGTCATTATTAGGGAGTCACAGTTGGTACTTTGATGTCACTTGAGATTTTTTCCATTCAAGTCATTTCAGTAAACTGAGGCTCTAGGTGTTGGCATGTCAGCAAAGACTTTACATTCTGTCTCTGAGGTTTTGCTGTTTTGAATCAAACCTACAGTAGTTCCTGGGTGTTATACATGACCTTGTGCTTGATAAGAGCTAGAAAAGAGATCCACATGGCCAACAACTCAACTGCTGATCTGCTACTGCTCCAACTGTTTGAATACGTCCGAAGACAGCTAAGAGAATTTCTTACCAGTTTTCCATTCCACCCTAAATAGTGGAGTGCCAATACATACACACATTTGCTGCCTGGCACATTTGCCATATCCGGTAGGATTTCTGATGGTCCGTATGCTTCAGGATCTGTGCCAGGGCAGGGCCTACGCCAAAGGTTTTTGATTTCTTAAGAACTGTCATCCTACAAATCGTAAGATGAAGAAGATTTGGTTGGTGTAGCTCAGTGGATAACACCACTGCCCGCCAGAGAGCCACCACCACATGTGGGAGACTGGGGTTTGAATCCTGGTCTGGGTGACTACGCTGTGCTACACCAATAAGAGTCCTTGGGCAAGACTTCTAACACTACATGGGCCTCCCTGTAATATGATTAACCTTGTAAGTCGCTCTGGATAAGAGCGTCAGCTAAATGCCGTAAATGTAAGACTATGGGAGAGTTCCTGGGAGAGTCCAACCACTCCCTAAAGCCTTCCCCTAGCAAACCCTAAAGACCTGGGATAAGAACGTACTCAGAAAAATGACTCCTCATGCTCCACGAACCATGGTTTTACAGTCAGAGGCTGATGAGTCTCAGCACTGTCGTCTTGGAATATGTCTGTGTCATCCGGGAGGAAAAAACCTCGGCCATTCAGTCCATTCAAGCAGTCAGCTGGAATACGGTAAACCTGGATTCATCAGACCAGCTGAAACACATGAATCACCACAATAATTATCCAATTAAAGGCTTTACGTATTTGCTTACCCAAATCCAAACAGTGACTTTTGGTCCAGGCAGTGTATATATCCTTATGACTGAGCACAGTGAGGTAGAATTCCCATACGCTTTGCCATGCAAATTACACCAGCACCCTCTAGGCACACGCCGAGATACAGATCACAGCTGCAGCTGACCGGGAAGCAGCACTATCAAAGAGCCCAGCAGCAACGGCAAGCATGTCAAGGTCCTCTTCCACACAAATAAAGAAACATGACTCACTGGGCTTTGTCTCTTATCACAGTAGGAAACACTGGTTCCAAACAGGCATGGCTGACCAGCGGTGGTTTTAGAACCAAGACCTACACATCCATCTCAAAGCGCTCGGCCCTATTCGGCCTCCGCGATACACAATGTCGCTGGCATAAACCATCAGACATAACAGTTCCGAGTTGCTCAGGAGACATTCTCATGGTGATAATTAGTTCCCAGGAATGAAAGCACGTCCTGTGAAGGCTTGAATGATGTGTTGCACTGATACCTCCGCCTCCCTCTGTTCATATCACAGCATTCTCCATCCTTTCATATGCACTGCTAAAGCTAGCACTGTTATTCTGAGTAGAGCCTTAGCCACATAGCCCCCTGAGGTACATCGGGAACTACCCTCAGTAGACCAAGACCTTTGAAAGGCTGCGCTAAGCATCTAAACATACAGGGGTTGGACAATGAAACTGAAACACCTGTCAGTGTGGGAGGTCTCATGGTTAAATTGGACCAGCCTGGTGGCCAATCTTCATTAATTGCACATTGCACCAGTAAGAGCAGAGTGTGAAGGTTCAGTTAGCAGGTAAGAGCACAGTTCTGCTCAAAATACTGCAATGCACACAACATTATGGGTGACATACCAGAGTTCAAAAGAGGACAGATTGTTGGTGCACGTCTTGCTGGCGCATCTGTGACCAAGACAGCAAGTCTTTGTGATGTATCAAGAACCACGGTATCCAGGGTAATGTCAGCATACCACCAAGAAGGACGAACCTCCACCGGCATCACGTAGTGACCTGGCCACTATCCTGCAAGAGGAATGGCTTAAACTCCCTCTGACCACTGTGCAGGACGCAGTATATGTCATTCCCAAGACCAACTGACGCTGTATTGGCCGCAAAAGGAGGCCCTACACCATACTAATAAATGACTGTGGTCTAAAACCAGGTGTTTCAGTTTCATTCTCCAACCCCTGTATATGGAAGCAATGGGAACATATACGGAAGCCCAATGAAGACCAAGCCAAATCCTTTACGACTTTAAGGCTGTTCCAAATTTGTGAAGCGGTCTGTTTTTTTTTCGTGCACGGCTATGCCTGATCTTTGACCCCCACATTCACTGCTAATTCTCTACATTTGTGATGAATGCCATCCAGATGTACATACGATGGAAGAAATATGTGTGCGTGTGTGCAGATCGTTAGGCTTGGAATACACAAGGTTAACGCTGGTCATAAATCCAGGGTCTGGGGTTGCCCGGAGGTGTAACTAGGAACGTAGGCTGACTACCCTCCCAATGGTAGAGCTAGCCAACCAAAATGTAGTCTGAGACCCCTCCCCTAAACACGTATGCCACGTCCCTTTCTTGAGTCTCCCAGCTGAATCCGAAGCTTAGGAAAGACGTCACACACTATTCCGCTCTCTTCTTAGCCCCCCAGTGTCCCCTGACCGTCCAAGCAAACGTCCCATGTGTGTCCTTGCTCTATCTTGCCCATTTTAGGCTTTACCAAGTGAGGTGATGAATCCGATTTTATCCACTTCGGTGAAAATCCCAGAGGTTTTATCATTACTCGATTATGATCGGGCCGGTTCTGACGTCTAGCGACCATATGGATAGAGTTTCTCGGGGGTATGGTGCTCCTGTGTGTAGGTCTTCAAGCTTCTTAGACAGAAACTCCACAGAATTCCTGCATCATTAAACAGTTAAGAGGAAAACTGAATCATTCAAAGGGGGTAAATGCGAAACGTTCCGTTCTAGAGAAACAGGCGTACGGTGACGGTGATAGGAAGCAGACGTCTGAAAGCATTTTATTTATGTCTGAAAGCATTTTATTTACGTCTGAAAGCTCTCTCACAGAAAGTTAATACACAAAATGGTTATGGATACGGTATCAGATGCCTTCGGATTATGACGCTTCCGTTATCCTATTTGGCTGGATAGAATAGAATTCCCATTTACCTTTATAATTCCATTACATTAATCAAAATCAGGTATACCTTTCACCTCTGATATCAAACATAATGATATTTGCTTTGTACACATCCCAAACTCTGGTTTCCCTCACCACTACTGTAAAGAAATCCGACTCATAAGGTTTCTTTACAAGGCCTTTAATATCGGACCACTTTGAATGACCCTACATCTCTAGAACGGAATTTTGGAGACATGTACAAACATAGTGAGCGTTGTATTGAACTCCGAATGCTTCTGTCAGCTACTAGCCAGCGTCTTCCACCATTACCTTGCACTCGTTCTGCAGAGGGTGGTGAAGGCTGCACAGAGGTCTGTCGGAGTCAGCCTCCCCACCACCACGGACATCTGCATCTACAAATGCAGGAAGAGGGCTACCTGCATCATGAAGGACCGTATTCACCCAGCACACTCACTTTTTGTCCCACTCCCATCAGGCAGGAGGCAGCTACATACCGGAAGCTGTAAGACTTCTAAATGCCACTTAGTGGAACCACTGCACCGACACTCTGAGGACACTAGTCACTTTAAATACACTCTGCTGCTACCTTTTCAATTTCCTGCTGCTCTTTCTCTCTATATTTTTATATATTTTTATATATTTATGTATATTTTATTTAAGTACTGCTGTCTGGGTGTAACTGGGTCCTAGAGTGCGACAATTTCGTTCCACCCCATGCACCACATGTGATCTGAATGACAAAAAAGTCTCCTTGCATCCTTCTTCTCTGAATACTGAAAGTCCAATTGAAGAGTGTGTAATGGTCACTTTAAGTGACGCGGGATGGTTACAGGGGTTTTTGTAACCTCTATGTTCTGCTGCAGTGTTGTCTGGGATTGTAACCACGAGGTGTGGGTGCTCCTCTGCCCAATAATGGTCCAGTACTCCGAACACTGGATTTCTTTATGGAGGTTGGGGGAAGCAGTTGCATCTCCCTCCCCGTGAGCCTTCACCCAACTACTGAGTGCGTTACAAGTGCTTCAGTTTAGTTGTTTGGCCTTCAAGTGAGACGTGAGGGCTTGATTTGCTCATAGATCCATCTGTCTGTTTTCTTTGTCGTCCCAGGTACTCTTGCATTCCTGTCTGATGGCATACTGCCCAGCTTTCACCTCCATGAAAAAGTTAGACAGGACCAGGACAAATGCCAGGACGATTCTGATCTGTTCTACGATGTTCTTATGTTCAAGCTACTTCATCCTCGTTCCTGTTTCTTGACTGCCATATGAAGTGTAGTAGGCAAAGCTGTCCACTGCCTCCACACAGTCTCCTAAAATCACAGACAAAGACGCTCACGCAACACAGCGCTAATCGCAGGATCAGCCTGCGAACTGCCTTTGCCAGTGCTTCACGCACAACCTGCCCCATGAGCCATTCACAACTTCGCATTTCACCTCTCTATCCACCTTTAGAATCCAACCCCATCTGCTTTTCAACAGCTCACACCAAAAAAAAGGTCCAGGCAAACGGTCCGACTTGCTTCCTCCAAGCTCTCTGTTTTGTAAGTTTCCCCATTGGGTTGTTTTGGCTTCTCAAGCGGCCGCATCGAGTTTGTTTTTCCATCTCCTGTGTTCCTCACACGCTGAGCCGACGCTCCAGCGAAACACGGTGACCTTTTAGGGGAAGATAGACGAGTAAGCCTTTCTCCGCTGCCAAAAATGTCAACACCTTGTGTTTTTATTCAATTTCTTTTTTTTGCGTTGTTTGTTTTCGAGAGCAGCCTCGCCAGGCCACAATGACCTGATGCCTTTTCACATAAGCAAACCATGCGCAGCTATGCGAGTCTGGAAGATGGGGGTGGAAAAAGGCCATCTCATTTCCCTTAAACATATATATGTAGACATGAAATACAGTGCAGTCTAACTGAGCCTGAGCTTAGACCATGTTCTGTATTTACGTTGGGCTGTGAGGGACTGGGGAATCCCACCATTCCACCATTTTTGAAAAATCACTGCATAAATCAATTACTGAGATGGTAAACAATGCCATTCAGAGTTGTTTGACGTACATCGTAGAGTAACTGACTAATGGCAGTAGTGGCGATAGGAATCAGTATCTAAAACACCAAACAGAAATATGTGACCAGTGAACCTACATGCTTTCTGAGTCCTCTACACCATCAGTAGTGACATGAAGATAAGACAAGATAAGATAAGAAGGTAAGGTAAGGTAAGATAAGATAAGATAAGATAAGGTAAGATAAGGTAGAGTAAGGTAAGGTAAGGTAAGGTAAGATAAGGTAAGATAAGGTAGAGTAAGGTAAGATAAGGTAGTAAGGTACGATAAGGTAAGGTAAGATAAGATAAGATAAGATAAGATAAGGTAAGGTAAGGTAAGGTAAGGTAAGGTAAGATAAGGTAGAGAAAGGTAAGGTAAGATAAGGTAGAGTAAGGTAAGATAAGGTAGTAAGGTACGATAAGGTAAGGTAAGATAAGATAAGATAAGATAAGATAAGATAAGATAAGATAAGGTAAGGTAAGGTAAGGTAAGGTAAGGTAAGGTAAGATAAGGTAGAGAAAGGTAAGGTAAGATAAGGTAGAGTAAGGTAAGATAAGGTAGTAAGGTACGATAAGGTAAGGTAAGATAAGATAAGATAAGATAAGGTAAGGTAAGGTAAGGTAAGGTAGGATAAGATAAGGTAGAGAAAGGTAAGGTAAGGTAAGATAAGGTAGAGAAAGGTATGGTAAGGTAAGATAAGGTAGAGAAAGGTAAGGTAAGGTAAGATAAGGTATAGAAAGGTAAGGTAAGGTAAGGTAAGGTAAGATAAGGTAGAGAAAGGTAAGGTAAGGTAAGGTAAGATAAGGTAGAGAAAGGTAAGGTAAGGTAAGGTAAGATAAGGTAGAGAAAGGTAAGGTAAGGTAAGGTAAGGTAAAATAATAAGGTAGAGAAAGGTAAGGTAAGATAAGGTAAGGTAAGGTAAGGTAAGGTAAGGTAAGGTAAGGTAAGGTAAGGTAAGTTAAGGAAAGGTAAGATAAGATAAGGAAAGGTAAGGTAAGATAAGGTAGAGAAAGGTAAGGTAAGGTAAGATAAGGTAGAGAAAGGTAAGGTAAGGTAAGGTAAGGTAAGGTAAGGTAAGGTAAGATAAGGTAAGGTAAGGTAAGGTAAGGTAAGGTAAGGTAAGGTAAGGTAAGGTAAGGTAAGGTAAGTTAAGGAAAGGTAAGATAAGATAAGGAAAGGTAAGGTAAGGTAAGGTAAGGTAAGGTAAGGTAAGTTAAGGAAAGGTAAGATAAGATAAGGAAAGGTAAGGTAAGGTAAGGTAAGGTAAGGTAAGGTAAGGTAAGGTAAGTTAAGGAAAGGTAAGATAAGGAAAGGTAAGATAAGGAAAGGTAAGGTAAGGTAAGGTAAGATAATCCTAATAATTGATCCCACAGTGGGGAAATTTGCAATGTTGCAGCAGCACAGAGGAAAGAACAGAAGTGTCAGTAAATATACAAATAATACATAAGATCTATCTACAAAAATTACAGAAAAATACCAATAAAATACAAAAATTCAAACCCAGAAGACAGGATTATGCTATGCAGGATTATGCTATGCAGGATTATGCTATGCAGGATTATGCTCTGCAGGATTATGCTCTGCAGTTTTATTATTGCATATTTTATTATTTATTATTATTATTATTACCATTTCCTTGTATCAACACGGTCCAGCCACGCATAGCAAACTCTGCTAAGGAACATTTCCGTGAATAACACGGTACGGTTGTTCGGTGAAGACCTGAACACAGGTGGAGTGTTCAGATGCTAAAACAGACCAAACTAAAAAGTCTGCCAGCTCCACACCAACCAAGCTAGATCAGAACGCGATCTTAGTTTAACTGATAGCAGTAAATGTTGACACTGACAATGTACACAAGCACACACTCTACTGTTTGGAAAACCCGTCATCCAGTAGAAACGCAGATCCTGATTGGTTTTCCTGCCGAAATGGAGACTTTGGCTGAAACTGAGAGCTTGACTCTCTATCTGTTTGTGTCTGTCAGCGTTCCATGCAGTTTAGGGAAAGCAGGCTTTCTTTGTATGTGTCCCTGAAAAAACGGGACGGGCCAGAACCCTGCTTGCCGAGGTTTTTGCAGGTGTGGCCTAAAGAGAAAGGTCAATGCGATAATAAGCACACAATGAATAGTGACTGCAGAAAGCAAGGCCAAATCACTGACCTTACTGGCGATCCAGAAATCCCAGCTGGACACATTCCTTGTTCAGGAAACAGAGGACGTATGGTCAGCGTAGTTGGGTCAGCACCGCACAGCTAATTAGCACTCGCCATGGCCACATTACTGACCCACCCACTTTGAGAAATACATATGGGCATCAGAACTTTAATGAGCTTTTATCCTGGTGGCTGTAAAGGGGAGGGACCTGAGTTCTCATTTCTTCTGTTGGATTTCTGTTTATAGGTGATCTAAATATTAGGTGATAAAGTAATTCACAGGCCTGTGATGCATTCTGTCTGGACCTATTGGTTTTTGCCATCCATGGACTGAAATCTATGAATAGAGAGTCGTTCCCTTTCACACAGGTCTCTTAAGGACGGCCTTTGGCCTGTTAGTTGTAGTCAGTTGAAGTCTTCGTGGTGTGCCCCGGCCATCAGGCAACATATCTGTATCCATTTTGTGTAATATTGTTCTATGACATCATCTCTATGAGCAGTGAATGCTTCAGACATCTGGTTCCTATCACCACCACTGTAAACAATTCAGACTGGGTAGGTTTAGTTTCCACACAATGGAACGCTTCATATCAAATCACCCTGAATCCATCACCCTAATGATTTAATTATGCACAAAACAAGACACTTTTACATCACTTCTACTTACAAACATGAAAGGGGGTATTGATCAAAAGTCTGATGTGCGTTAGGGCTGGGCAATGCAGCCCCAACTCATATCTCTTGGTATGTGTCGGCTGAATGGCAGTATAAGATATATATCTTATTTTATATGTATCTTGCGAGTCAGAAATCTTTGTGTGACATCACAAGATCCACCATCACCACTATACCATCTACTCTTATTACCTTCATGTGATAATGTTCACTCACTCATCTTCTCACCCACTTAATCCTACTGGGTGGCAGGGGGGTTGTGGGGGGTTGCTGGAGCATATCCCAGCTCTCCAGGGGCGCAAGGCAGGATACACCCGGTACAGGATGTTGGTCTATTGCAGGGCAGACATTGTGTGTGTGTGTGTGTGTGTGTGTGTGTATGCGTGTGAGTGTGTGTGTGTGTGTGTGTGTGTGTGAGTGTGTGTGAGTGTGTGCTTGTGTGTGTGTTTGCGTGTGTATGTATGTGTGAGAGTGTCTGTGTGAGTGTGTGTGTATGTGCGTGTGTTTGTGTGTGTGTGTGTGTGTGTGTGTGCGTGTGTGTGTATGTGTGAGAGTGTCTGTGTGTATATGTGTGTATGTGCGTGTGTGTTTGTGTGGGTGTGTGTGTGTATGTGTGTGTGTGCGTGCTTGTGTGTGTGTGCGTGTGTGTGTGTGTGTATGTGTGTGTGTGTGCGCGTGTGTGTGTGTGTGTTTGTGTGTGTGCGTGTGTGTGTGTAGGTGTGTGTGTGTGTGCGTGTAGGTGTGTGTGTTTGTGTGTGTGTGCGTGTAGGTGTGTGTGTGTGTGTGTGCATGTGTGTGTTTGTGTATGTGTGTGTGTGTAGGTGTTTGTGTGTGCGTGTGTGTGCATGTGTGTATGTGTGAGTGTGTGTGTGTGTGTGTGTGTGTGTGTGTGTGTGTGTGCAGGTGTGTGTAGGTGTGTGTGTGTGTGTGTGTGTGAGTGTATGTGCGTGTGTGTGTGTTTGTGTGTGTGTGCGCGTGTGAGTGTATGTGCGTGCGTGTGTGTGTGTGTGTGTGTGAGTGTATGTGTGTGTGTCTGTGTGTGTGTGTGTGTGTGTGTGTGTAGGTGTGTGTGTAGGTGTGTGTGAGGGGGCAATTTGGCATCTCCAGTGCACCTAACTACATGTCTGTGGGTGGAAACTGGAGCACCTGGAAGGAACCCACACAGACATGGGAAGAACATGCAAACTCCACACACAAAAGACCCCAGACCGCCCCCCTCTGGGAATCACACCCAGGCCCTTCTTGCAGCGGCAACAACACTACCCACTGCGCCAGCGTATTCCCCAGTAAACCGAATTAAAAACAACAGTGATGGCGGTGAATGATGGGCAGACTGAACGAGTGGTCACCATGCTCTAATCTCCACTTTATTAGACTTCAGTCCTGTATTGATGTTTTTAAATTCAGTAATGGCAGCTGTACCACAGGGTTTCAGGTGTGTACGTATGCCCAGGTTCGTGTAATTATTAACCTGGGTGAGGGAACGGTGCTTTACAGGTCATGTGGTACCACTTTACAATAAGGCTACCTCTATAAAGGATTTAAAATAGGTTACTATTGGTTATTAGTTAGATCATAAACACTTTACAAATGATTAATAAGCCGTTATGACACATTATTATAAAGAGCTCCTCCATATGATGCATGTGAATATGTATTGATGTCAAAATCTGAGTTTTAACAGTATAGAAATGTGTGTTATTAGGCTAATAACAAATCCCTGTTGCCCATCTTATTGTTGTAACCGCTTATTAATGATTTTAATGTGTTTATGGCCTAATTAATAGCCATTAATAAACTCATTTTAAACCATCCATAAACTCTTTACAAAGACAGCCTTATTTTAAAGTGGTACCGGTCATGTATTCTAACACAACATTAATCTATATCAACCTATATCTAAGTATATCAAACTCACCTGAGATACATATACCTACTATACCTACTTAAACCTCAACCTACCACCCAGCCCTAGTGTTCACACTTTCCACAGGATGTCTCCACCTGCTACGTCTTGCTATAACATATAGGTAACTCTCTTACACCACCGTGTTAAAGATGAGGTGGAGCGTGTGGAAGACTCTGGCATGCCGGGCTGATCTTCCTTCCTCCTCACTTCAAACGAGAGAGCGAGAGAGGCGGAGGAAGGTTGCTGAAAGCAGAGTGATAGCGTTGGTGTATAAAATCTTGTGTGACCTTCCCTGCAAATAGGCACGAGCACGCCAGCATGTATTCCCATGCTATTTTCAGTATGTAGCCCACAGAATGTAAACACACATCTGGCATCCTCCAAAAACGGGAGTGTTTTTCTCCTCCCTCACTTTCCCTCCGCCCCCCACATCTTATCTGTTCTTTAGAAAACGCTCAAACATACTTCCACGCGCTGAAGTCTCAACACAGGTCTTCACTGGAGCATGTAATTCGAAGGCTGTGAAATGAGAGATGGGAAATGTCACACTGAACAGGCCTCTAAGGAAGTGCTCACAGGCAGCGTGTTTTGGTCTGATTAAAATGAACCCTGGTGCGATACGGCAGGTAATGTCGACACGCAACATGTGAGTGAGACCCTGTGATGATGTCAAGGTGCCAGACACATCACTAGTTACATCCTACGACTCCCACACTTGGGTAATGCTTAGTAAATATTATTTATCTTGGTGTATTATGAGTCTGCAGTGAGGAAAATAAGTATTTGAACACCCTGCAACTTTCAAGTTCTCCCACTTAGAAATCATAGAGGGGTCTGAAATTTTCATCTTAGGTGCATGTCCACTGTGAGAGACATAATCTAAAAAAAAAATCCAGAAATCACAATGTATGAATTTTTAATAATTTATTTGTGTGTTATCAAAAAATCATGCCAGATTTGCTTAGCATGAGGTCTGTCTGTCATATTAGTTATGTTTCACAAAGAGATTGTGTTTCATAATAACGTGGTCTCCTCAAAGTCGTCAAACTGAGGAGTGTAATCTGTTCCACAGAAACGACTGCCAAGACATACATTCTTTAAAAAAAAAAAAAAACAGCTGCACAAGTAGTTGCACCTAGAAGGAATTAACCGACAGGAATGAAACTTGGTGTGTAGGTTTGACCCTGTGAGGACAAGCCTTATTGCTGTCCTTGACTGACTTAACAGCCACGACTGCGGATATTCAGCGAGCAGGGATGCCTCCATGAGTTATCCTGTTAGTGCAAGCACCATTGGCAGACAGATGCACCATGCAGGACCACGTGCACCCAGACCGTTACGACGACTGTCTTTAACACCCCGTCAACACGGCAGCCCAACGCTATTCTGAGAGACAGACTTCTGTATGTGTAGCTCAATAAATATTGATCATATCAGTCTATATGCATCATCATATATAGTTCCTGGTGACCTTTATCTTCCTTCCCAACAGCACTGCAATCCCACACCTCCTTCTGGGTGCAGCCATTCTTTTCATGCTGAGTGTATTTCGTTAAATTCTATTAGCATGTGAACTTGAATGCAGTGGCAGTGCATTTTCAAACTAGGCATCAATCAAACTTACGCTCACTTACGCAAATTCACTGGTTGCTGAATATAACAGGCAGGTGTGCTGGATCTGAACTTTCCAGAGAGGTAGGCCCCCAACATCTGCGTGAACACAAAGCGAACCAGAATTAAAATCCACCGGTGTGTCGTCCTCTGCTTTGGTCCAAACTGACAGAAATGAACTCCAAACATACTTCAAACATAAACATCTTTTCTGCCCAAAACAAACGAGTGGTTTGAGGTTGTATGGTGCAACTTGTGCTGTCTGCTAAAGAAGATTCAAGATTCAAGCGTTTGTCATATGCACAGAGAAACAAGCAGTTGCACCGTACAATGAAATTCTTACTCTCCCGGACTAAACAATTACAATATAAATACTAAATACTAAATAGAAAGAAAAGACTAGAGAGAAGAAAAATATACATAAGTATATAAATTAGGAAAATGTACAAGATATGCTATATACAGGGGTTGGACAATGAAACTGAAACACCTGGTTTTAGACCACAGTCATTTATTAGTATGGTGTAGGGCCTCCTTTTACGGCCAATACAGCGTCAGTTCGTCTTGGGAATGACATATACAAGTCCTGCACAGTGGTCAGAGGGAGTTTAAGCCATTCTTCTTGCAGGATAGTGGCCAGGTCACTACGTGATGCCGGTGGAGGTTCGTCCTTCTTGGTGGTATGCTGACATTACCCTGGATACCGTGGCTCTTGATACATCACAAAGACTTGCTGTCTTGGTCACAGATGCGCCAGCAAGACGTGCACCAACAATCTGTCCTCTTTTGAACTCTGGTATGTTGCCCATAATGCTGTGTGCATTGCAGTATTTTGAGCAGAACTGTGCTCTTACCTGCTAACTGAACCTTCACACTCTGCTCTTACTGGTGCAATGTGCAATTAATGAAGATTGGCCACCAGGCTGGTCCAATTTAGCCATGAGACCTCCCACACTAAAATGACAGGTGTTTCAGTTTCATTGTCCAACCCCTGTAAGTCTGAAATGTTGAGGACCAGAACATATGTACAGTTTGCAGTATTAGTGAAAATGGCAGAACGGTGCAACAGCAGCCAGTTATAGATTCACACACAGTGCAGTAAATACAGAATAATACGGGTCCTTATAGAGACGTGATAAACTGAATCACCAGGGTATGTGCAAAAAGTGCAGTCTGTGCAGTTAAGCTGTGTGTACTGGTGGTCATCTCATAGGAGAGAGGACTGAGCATGGACTACCCAGGACTGGTCAGAAGCCTGTGACGGAGAAGCATGGGGTAGACTGGTTGTTGGAGGAAGCGAAGGGTGATCAGAGCTCTGACGGCCTGGGGGGTAGAAACTGTTCCGTAGTCTCGTGGTCCTGGATTTCATGCTCCTGTATCGTCTGTCAGATGGGAGAAGTGTGAAGAGGCGGTGTTGAGGATGAGCTTTGTCCTTGATGATCTTGTGGGCCCTCCTGAGGACTCTATTGTGTCCTAAATGTCCTCTATTGGTGAAAGGTCTATTCCTGTGATGGACTGGGCTGTCTTGACCACCCATTGCAGACACTTGCGGTCCTGGGCGGAGCAGTTTCCAAACCACACTATGATGAAGCTGGTGAGAATACTTTCAACTATGCACCTGTAGAAGTTCCAAAAAGCTCTTTCTGTAATAAGTAGCTAATATGGCTAATGTTAGCTGCTGGCAGGTAATCAACATTAGCATGGCTATTTAAGTAGTATGAAATCACACCGTGTGCTTCCACGCAGATACCGGAGAACAATTAGTACTGAGTAGATACTTTCTATGGCACCCCTCAAAAAAACACTAAGCTAAAGCCACCCCAAGTTTTTCACAAGCTGAGTTTTTCTGTATCCGAAAACCGAAATGACATCAGCAAGCTGTAATAGCTTGAGACACTACTTTTCCTAAATGTCGCACTTTTATTTTTTTTTCAGTGGGGTTATTTTTGCAGTGCTAGAACAGTTTCTACCTGTTCCTCTCATCTCTGTCTCCTCTGTCCCTCTTGTCTTTTGACCCTGAAGGGTTTGAGTTGGTTACAGTGTTCTGGAGCCTCCATTCTCCATCGTTATAAAGTAGTTCACACTGAGAAACAGCAAAGTGACAGCCTTTCTGATAAATTACACCCCAATAACCATAATTATACTCAATAACAATAATAATAACCAAGAAAGGAATAAGCTAATTAAATGATTTTCTCAGGCTGACTGACGAATCAAAGCTCTCCACCATTTTTATTACCATGACTAGCATGCTAAGCTTTGGACCCACCCATTTTGCTGTTGTGCTAGCCAGCGTGATCAAACAGGACTGAGCAATGCCAGTAACTGCACTCCCTAGAATGAACTCTGAATGCTCAGGTCAAAGCATGTGCTCTTGGCAGCTGGGGAAATCCCGGATGGCTTAATTTACCTAACAGTGAACTCTCCAACCCCCCAACATTGCCCCCCCCACAGTCCCCTCTCGCTGCATTTCATTCTCTTTTTATTCCTCATGAATACACATGTCTGCCTGATCCTGTTCAATCATTTATCACACGCCGTGCTTTTGCCTCACCACACACAGGTCACTGGGGAAACTAATAATACAGAAGCATCCCAGGCAGAGATGGAACTCAGAGATGGACATTATAGAACAGCTATTGATACAGTGATGTCCAGTTTGTGAACACATAATGCTTTTGCTCTGTTTCTGTTCAATGGAGCGTAAATCCTAATAATACACGTTGCACACGTTACTGCTCCAGCAAAAAAGGGAATCCGTTAAAATGGATATTCAAATCATTGACGTAAACAATTAAAAAGAAGTGGACTGGGAAAAGTGAACTTCCCATTACTACCCTAAGAGTCGGGTACACACCTGACCCCATATTCCAAATGTAGCCAATATACATACAGGGGTTGGACAATGAAACTGAAACACCTGTCATTTTAGTGTGGGAGGTCTCATGGCTAAATTGGACCAGCACATTGCACCAGTAAGAGCAGAGTGTGAAGGTTCAGTTAGCAGGTAGGAGCACAGTTCTGCTCAAAATACTGCAATGCACACAACATTATGGGTGACATACCAGAGTTCAAAAGAGGACAAACTGTTGGTGCACGTCTTGCTGGCGCATCTGTGACCAAGACAGCAAGTCTTTGTGATGTATCAAGAGCCACAGTATCCAGGGTAATGTCAGCATACCACCAAGAAGGACGAACCTCCACCAGCATCACGTAGTGACCTGGCCACTATCCTGCAAGAAGAATGGCTTAAACTCCCTCTGACCACTGTGCAGGACGCAGTATATGTCATTCCCAAGACCAACTGACGCTGTATTGGCCGCAAAAGGAGGCCCTACACCATACTAATAAATGATTGTGGTCGAAAACCAGGTGTTTCAGTTTCATTGTCCAACCCCTGTATATTTCACCAAAAGTACAGGCTTCAAGGTGGCAGCTACTTGCCTATGACAGGGTTTCTCAATCTGTGGGTCTTATACCGCCAGTGGGCCATGAAGCACCCTGTAGTGGTCCGCGGGCCTGTAGTGAGCGAGAGGCAGTAGTCTATAGAGGGTCAGAAATATCATATATTACCATATCAGTGTTATATTAAGTATATCAATATAAATATATGTATGTTACTGCACACATATGGAGATTAAATATTTGGTGATAGCAGACTAATCAAACTAATTCAGTTTAAGACCACTTCAGTTTAAGCCACTGATGGAGACGTATCTTGGTGTGCTTTCACAGCTTCCTTGTATGAATGTGGACATAGAATGTTTCAAGTTATTGGAGAAATTGTATTTATAAAAGCCAATTTTAGCTGTTTGGTGGGGCGCTATGGTTTGTAGTGATTATCAGGTGGGCCTTGGGGCGACCCTTGACCTATACAACTGCTAAGGATAGATGAAGCCTCAGTTGCATAAACATATATAAACTTGTTTGTATTGTTTATTTCCAGTGCCTGGTGTTTGTGTTCTACATGCGCCAGTCTAAGTATCTGGGTTTCCCCTGAAGAGAAGCAATGACACTACAGTATCTGGAAATATGCTCAAGTAACACATTACTGAAGAGAGAGAGAGAGAGAGATGTATGCACAACAAACCATCGCCAAATTGTCTTGGCAGGCCATTTGGCAGCAGAAGCGTGCTTTGCCTTTTCTGCACCACAGCTTTAATCCTCAAGCCAGTGGAAGGCCTGAGCACGCTAGCTCCTCTCAGTTGTTTTGTTTTCCTTCACAGGTGAGGGGGAAAAGGAAGCCTGGCAGGAGACGCTAGGATGCCAGGGAATGCCAAGCAATGACCAGAAGGACAACACGCTCTTTAAGAGCATGTCCCTGAAATGCTACGTGCATTTCAGCCCAGATGTAGCCTGAGGACATTACATTCACAATGTCCTTTGAAAATAAATGAATTTTGGTCCACTGCCCAGCAGCCTACCGGTGCAACGAGCCATGGTCGCCCTCTTGTGGTTGTGATGAATCCTTTCATGAAAATGTGTGAGGGTTTTAAAAATGACACTGGCCAATTTATTAGGTCCTTGTGTCTACCCTCACTGTATATATCATCAGCTGCACTTTCCATATGGATTTTGTTCCACAGTTACAGACTGTAGTTCCTCTGTTTCCTCTGTATGCTTTATTACCTTGTTCTTCAATGGTGAGGGCCCCCACAGGACCACCACAGAGAAGGTATTATTTTATTCTAGAGTTACATTATAGGGTTTAATGGACATGGGCATTTAGAATACTGAAAAAAGTGTTGTCTATGTAATGTTACACTGCGTGTGGCTAATCAGGGCCTAAGAGAAAATCAATACAGCTTTGTTAGCCTGTTAGCTAGCTACCTACCTAACCTGCTTCTGTAGCTCTATGTAAACTGGGCCAAATACACCACGAACCAGTGTTTGTTCTCCCTGGAAATGAATTTGTAACTCCAAAACTGCTATATACTTCAACAGTAAGCACTCTGTTGCCTTTAAATCATTTTTGTTCTGTTTTTCGTCAATTTCGGTGCCATTTTGATTATCGAATTGAACTGAAATACAGTACATGCCAACAAGCCTAACGGTTGAAGTCCATTCAAATCTCAGCAAAGTGGCTCGCGCAGTTCATGATTGGCTGGATTACGCACATTACCACATGATAAATAAGTTCATATACGTTTTAAAGACTTATTTATGCTAACTCCGTTAATTTTAGACATCTCAGGGTTTATATTCAAATACGAAAATTTGGATTTCTTGGAAACGCTTTCGTACATCTGGGAGTCGATTCTTAAGTCACAAGCTTTTAGAAATCAAGAGTCGACTCCAAAGCTTCGGACTCGATTCCTCGTGGTGAAGTGGAAGTTTGTTTTTTCTCGCTACACAAAGCTTTATAAAGTTTAATCATCAAATACCGTTATTCAAATTTCGTTATGAGTTTCCTGGCCTATTTCAGAACAACGCGCGTAAACACGCCAAAAGAAGGTTTGATTCAGTTCAACCGATTCCTTCACGAGTGAAACCATCGCACTCCGGCGCGGTAGACGGCGCTAGAGCTGCTTTGCTAACCCGACCCCTACGGTTGTGCTGACGCGGCGTTGGGGTTTCTCTCATCCCGAGGAGTACGTACGTGTCAGTCCCTTTTTCACCCGGAGACGCCGAGCCCAAGGGGGGAAAGAAGCAGAGCCATGGCACCGAAAGGAGGGAACAAGCAGCAGTCTGAGGAAGACCTTCTTCTTCAGGACTTCAGCAGAAACCTGTCGGCCAAGTCCACCGCGCTCTTCTACGGCAATGCTCTCATCGTCTCTGCCATTCCCATTTGTGAGTACTTCCATTCAGTGCTAGCCACTCTTCCCACTAAGCTCAAATCAGCTACCTATTCGCCAGCTTCTTGTTTTGAAGTCCCCCGTTCCACCTTAAATGCTGCAGCAGTTACATTCTGTGGCGCCAGACTGTAACTGCTGCAGCATTTAAGGTGGAACGGAAATCTCGAGCAAGACGCTAGCGACAAGGAAGCTAGCTTTAGCACAGAGCACAGTCTGTTTCTTATTTGTTCCTCGGTGTTTATGTTAGGGATGTACGGTGCTAAAACATTGTCAAACTAATAAATAACACTAGCTAAAGCCTTTCTGCTTCTTTACAGTGTTAGCTAGCTAGTCTGGACAGTGCTAGCCGAGCTATGCTAACTAGCGAGCTAGCGGTTGGGCAGTGAAGGCTTGTGTTCATTCATCTGATGTGACGTTACACATAGCGGCTAGCAAAAGTCCACGCATACTTCCGGTCTTGAGTAAACTTCATACTTCAGACACACTAATACATATAAACGTCACTCCCAACGAGCGTATGTGAACAGTTACAGTTGAGGGTTCTGAGGCTGCTCGTCAAATATCTCCTTGCTCCCTACCTAGTGCACTTCGTAGGGCGTAGGGCTTGCTCCCACAAGAGTGCATGATAAACCTGGGAGTTGGACACGTGTGCATAACCACCAACTGGGCATATAGAGCTCTTATGGGGCAAGACTAGTGCAGGAGAAAGAGCGGACGGAGGTATTTGGGATGCAACCGGCATTAAAAGTTCCTTAACAGATTCAGAAACTTTAAAAAAGTAAATGTGTGGAGGTCTGTGTGTATCATCTGTTCAACAGATACCCTCACAATATAACATGGTACTGCATTACTATGATAAAATTGCAGTATGCCAAGAACTGTGATGGCATGTATGTCTTTTTGTCACGGGCAGATTTTGTCCCCAAAGACAAACTGTTTTGTCTAATGAGAGGAAGGTTTCGGCGCCTTCGTCTGACATCCGTCATTTTTATTGCATCAAAATGGGACTGTTAAGCAGACAGACGGCACTGATTAACCAACACAGTCATTCAAACCTTCCTTTGCGAACATGTAATACGGTATCGACAGAGAGAATTCAAGATGATACTGCTACACTAAATAATGCAGTGCTGTATCGGTCAACCCCCCATCCAGCCCTGGTATATGTATTTAAAAGTAATAGTGAATTGTTGGAACAGCTATAAGTAAAGTTGGTGCTACTGAGTGCATCCAGGCCTTGACTAAATCTCCTCCCCAGATTATTTTCAGCCCCCACCCCCGTCCTTACCTCAGATGTATTCCATCATCTCCTTTCCGTGTTTGCTGTCAGTTGTCTGCTACTGTCCTCTGTATTAACACAGGACAAAACTAAAGATAAACTTGGGACACCAACTATGCCCTAAGTATATATGTTATAATTTTATTATTATTATTATTATTATTATTATTATTAGAGTACTTCTTTTTCTTCTTCTCTTTATTTATGTACATTTATATTGTATTATTTTATGTATGTAATACTTTACTGTACTTGGGCTGCAGCAATACGTGACTTTCCCTCTGGGATTAATAAAGTTCTCTATCTATCTGTCTGTCTATCTATCTATCTATCTATCTATCTGATAATCTGTCTATCTATCTATCTGTCTATCTCTATCTATCTGTCTATCTATCTGTCTATCAATCTGTCTGTCTGTCTATCTATCTATCTATCTATCTATCTATCTATCTATCTGTCTATCTCTGTCTGTCTGTCTATCTCTATCTGTCTGTCTCTATCTATCTATCTGTCTGTCTATCTATCTGTCTGTCTGTCTGTCTGTCTGTCTGTCTCTCTATCTGTCTGTCTATCTCTATCTATCTGTCTATCTCTGTCTGTCTGTCTGTCTATCTCTGTCTGTCTCTATCTATCTGTCTATCTCTGTCTGTCTATCTGTCTGTCTATCTCTATCTGTCTATCTATCTGTCTGTCTGTCTGTCTGTCTGTCTCTCTCTATCTCTATCTGTCTGTCTATCTATCTATCTATCTATCTATCTGTCTGTCTGTCTGTCTGTCTATCTATCTATCTGTCTATCTGTCTATCTATCTGTCTTAAGACTCAGAGATTTTGCTGTCTGAGTTTCTGTACATACACTTTATGATCTACTGATGGCCTGATTTTGTCAGTAACCCCATCACTGTGTTTAGATGCACTTAAGTACTCAGGTAGTGGGAAAACCCCCCCAGTCTGGATGAGCCAAGCTGTCAGATCGGGTCTCAGCTTTGCAACCAGCCGCTTTACCTGACAGTTTAAACCCACCTAGAAGATTAAGGATATTTAAATCTCTAATGTGGTTGGTTTCAGCATCTCTCCAAAAGTGTGTTGTTGGCTTCTCGTGGTAAAAGTGTTAAACTCTTTTTGTTATTTCTGGTACCACTGTGTCGTTTTCACACATAAAAAAAGAGTGCAGCAAAAATCCGGTTATGATCAGATTATGAAGTAATGTAAACACACTGTATGCAGTAGCTAATGTTGTCTCTCTTGTTTCCACAGGGCTGTTCTGGAGGATCTGGCACATGGACCTGGTGCAGTCTGCGGTTCTGTACGCCGTCATGACGCTGGTCAGCACGTACCTGGTGGCCTTTGCGTACAAGAACGTCAAATTTGTCCTCAAGCACAAGTAAGCTTTCCCTCGCTCAGACTGTGTTTGCATTGCAGTCTGTCATTATTTGGGGGAGGGTCTTGAAAGGAGGTGGTACGCAGGTCAGCGCAGACCATTAATTGTGTGCTGGCCTTTTCAGGGTTGCTCAGAAACGTGAAGATGCCGTTTCCAAGGAAGTGACCCGCAAACTGTCTGAGGCAGACAACCGCAAGATGTCCCGTAAAGAGAAGGACGAGAGGTAACACTGTTTAATTAGATGTGAGGATAAAGTCGGGGGAGGGGGGGGGCAAGATAAGACAGAGGTCCTAGTTAGCACTCAGCTGACATGATCATGCTATTCACATCCATTGTGTAGTCTAGGGTGTTCAAAGGTTGTTCAAGGGTTGTGCAAGGGGTCCTGCACTGCCTTAGCTAATTCTCAGGCCAAAAAAGGACTTGCTGCGGCAAATTTCTATTTTCAGTATCATTTATTTTAGTACCTTGCTTTGTAGCAACTACATACTATTTGTAAATTATCGGACAAAGTTTATGAATCATATTTTGTGCTGAAATTGGCTGAACTGTTAATGTTTCGTGTTGCATGTGGATAAACATGTGGCTTTTTCTCCTGAACAGGATCCTGTGGAAGAAGAACGAAGTGGCAGATTACGAAGCAACAACCTTCTCCATCTTCTACAACAACACGCTGTTCCTTGTCCTCGTCATCGTTGCCTCCTTCTTCCTGCTGAAGAACTTCAACCCCACAGTGTAAGAACCTTTCCCTCTTATTCCCGATATAGGCCCTCTGCTCACTGGGCCCTCTATAGCATCATCTTGCTATAGTCAGACCTGTAGCACTTTTTTAGATCCAGAATCAGAGACTGATTGCATCCGTCTCACAAACTGTGGAATTCTTAAGAAATGGGAATTTCCAGCTTTAGACTTCCCAGCATTGAAGTGCTTTATAGCCATATGGAGCAGCAGCAGCAGCATTCCATACTTCTCATATGCTTACCTAGTCCTGTATGGTGGAAATCATTGATTGTTTTTTGTTTCTGGAAATACAGGAACTACATTCTGTCCATCAGCGCCTCCTCTGGTCTCATCGCCCTGCTGTCCACAGGATCAAAGTGAGAGTCTGCAGAGTGAGGGAAGACAGCTAAGAGAGGAACAAACAAACCTGGGGGGTGGGGAGGGGGTTGGTTATTGGTTTTGTGGGTGGCACAGGAGACTCATTTCATGTACGGACTTTCATGAAATTCATGATCGGTGGATGCTGAGGGGTCGTTTCGGACGCCGCGCTTCTCTTTTTATACCAATAAACGACAGTTAAGCCAAACGAACCGAATCCCTCGTCTGTATTTATGCACTTTTTGTGGAACCGAGTTTTTGAAATGTGAAAAAGCAAGCACAGGAGCAAGGGTCACTGTCATTATGCATTTTATTTCAAGCCTATAATCTAGATCTGTGTACTGTATATATTTACAGAAGTCACTCCGTCCATCCAAGGAGGAAAATCATAATATGGATCAACACCTTGAAGCAGAGATTCATAACAGCCTGTACAGCCAGGAATAGCTTTTCACCAAACAGTCCCACAAACCTTTTTTAGAAAACATACACATATCACTTCACTGGATAATCTCTCTCTGGGTTTGGAAGCAGGACCCTCAGCGCATCTTTCGCTCGTGTGTGTGTGAAGTAGTATAGGATGGAATCATGAGGGAATGCAAAAGCCCTATGTTTCACAAGCAGGTTAGTATCAAGGCACTCGGTACAGTGAGTTACAGTAATGCTATAAAATGCACCCACACTGAAGGAGAAAAATCAGGGAGAGTTTAAGTTCTTTAAATTTTTTTTAAAAGTCACCAAACGTAACATAAACGCACTGACTGTAGAAACGAGCTGTTAATTAATGCACATAATTAGGTTTAATGTGCGGTCATAAATAAACATTAGAGACCTCTAACAGAGTGGAGGATAGTGAAACTATAGGAGCAGTTTTGGGAGAAATCTGATTTACACAGTTTTCCCCTGACTCAGAGACTTGCAGTGCCAGATACCGCATCAGAAGACCTGTACTTGGTACAGGTGGTGGAGAGTGAGATGACTGGTTTAGGAATGCTGTTTGGGCTGATGATGATTATAACTGAAATACAGGTATCTGCCCATCACCAGCCTGTCGGGGGCATGTTGTTGCTGAGCTTGTGGAAGAAGCGCCTGTTTTGTGAGGAAACAGCATCTGACTGACCTTCAAAACGTTAGAAGGCATAGTGGCCAGTTGGCAAGGTGTCGGCCTACTGAATGGAAGATCATGGGTTCAACCCCCTTCTGTGCCTGTGACACCAGGGATGTTTGATTATCTGTCTGTTGTGCGTTCTGTCCAGCGATGCAAAATGAGCTGCAGGGTGTAGTGCCATGGAAGAACGGACAGCTGAGATGTACCAAGGTGAAGGACAACATCACAGCTTAGAAACCTAACCTGGAAAATAAGAGAAACTAGAAACGCTTTGAAACTTGGCCGATCAGAAATACTGTATTCTCTGTGTTGTTGTGGTCAGTGTTCCCTGACCTGCACAATTTAGTGGAGTCCCTGCTGTAACACACCGCCTGCAGCCCTGACTGGGCTTGTTAATGAGCTGATCAGTTGAATCGGATGTGTTGGGAGCACTCCAGGACCAGCACTGGTGAACACTGATGTAGGTACATCTACTTGGCTAAGCAAGCTCTCCTATTGGTTAGGACTATAAGACCTGAAGAGAAGGCCTACTGTATTAGATTAGAATTGAATCGACCAATCACGTTTTGATTTGCACACGCGAGACTAAACGTTGTTCTAGGCCTTCTGGAAGTTCTAGATATGTCCCTGACTCTGGAAACAAGCTCTAGTCCAATCAGTTGGTTAAAGGCAACAGCTCTATCACAGCTCTTTACTAATGGGAATCGGTTTAATGTTTACAAGGAGAGATCAGTATTTTCCTATAGGGAATTAGATCCTATTCCGTAAGACCCCATAATCAGTCCCGGGACAGCTGTTTAAACCATTAGACTGGTTTACACTGTGATATCAACCTGTGAGGAAAGCACTGGCGTAGCACAGTGGCGGAAGTGGTGGCTGTTCAGTAGGCTAATAAATACTGTTTGAATATTACAGATACATAAAGGATCAGTTTATCCCAGCGTCACATGCTGTGTTGCTTAACTTCAACACTAGCAACAGAGCAAAGCTCACTAAAACCGTATATCTTATAATCTATCTTTGAAATACAGTGACCAGCATTCCCAATTTCCCATTTTTCCCATTTTTTGGCAGCCTGTTCTTGGAAATGTCTCCATTTTTACATTTTACATCACCATGGAAAGTCCTAACACCCGGCAGAACAGCTAGTACACATCCAGTTTTAGGCCGGACAGTCCATTTTTTTCAACTCCCAGTCCTCCATCCGGCACAATACTTGGACGGACACCTAACAGTCCTCTATTTGAGATGAACTCTTTAAATGTTTGCTCGTCAGCGATATTGTCAATTGTGTCAATAGAAAACATTGCATTTCATTGGTTAAACAAGGTCATGTGACATTGTGACTTGCCTACCAGCTACCCGCCGGGCAGCCCTCTAAATGGTAGTCAATTGGTAAGCACCCGTCTGACTCTGACGAAGGTCATCCATTCCTCCCAATTAGGAGAGTAAAGCATGCATGTTATATAGGTTAAGTTATGATTTGAATTCTCTTCTAGTACGGTGTCCGATGCTTCTGCCAAACTGTTGAGGACTGGAATGAAATGGTGATAGGAACAGAGAGTTCAGAGAGTAGGAGCTGGGGACCTCAGAGCTGGTCCACAGAATTGTTGGAACCAGTCGTTTACGTTTAGTTGTCGCTTCATTGCCTCATAATTCGGTTGCATGAGGTTGAGAAAATCTAACCCTACGATCACACTAGGAGGCGACAGAGCGACAGGGCAACCAGGTCACATCCTTCTTTTGGGAGTACACAATCTGTAGCTGTGATTTAATGACAAGCGACACATCGTTATGCAAATGAATTATGACGCGGTGAAGCGTCATTGCGAACAGTAGGCTCCAACACATCATTCAGACCAGTCGTAGATATGGGTGTCAGAGGTCCCCAGCTTCTGCTCCCTGAACCTATGTTCCTACCAGCCTTTGGTTCCTGTTCTTAACAGTGTGGTGGTAAACATGATGGAGAAGCCACGCCCATAACATAACCTACATACCACATCAGTAAATGCTCTACTCACCTAATTGGGTGGGACTGATCAGTCAGACGGGAGCTTACTAATTGACTAGCATTTAGAGGGCTGACCTGCGGTTAGCCGGTAGTGGAGTGACGTCCCATGACCCTGGTAAACCAATGAAATGCTAGGCATGTCTTTTGAGCCATGAGCCAATGGCACACATGATGCTGGCTAGTTGTGTAAGGCAACGTTTCCGGTTTCCGGCTCGACACGCGACGTCTTCAAGACTTGCCAACCATCAGTGATGTTCAGCACATCATTCAGGCTTCGTCCACAGCACCCAGGAGTAAGCGTGAGAAGGGCTTCAAGATGTACGTCTCCAGTTACATCGATAACTGTACACTGCTTAGACTGACACACAAAAAACATGGACCACCCTTGTGTAAAAACGACTGTCTTCGTCTGATCCTGCAAGCCGACTGCAGTTGTGAATCTTCAAGCTGGTGTTGTAGCTCCTGTCTTTTTCTCTTCAGTGCTTCGCTCTCGTTTGCCAAAGCATCTGCCATTGCTGAGGTCGTCGGAGTAACGCTGTAATCATGATCAGGCGCTATCTGCACTTCCATCTCTTGGTCGGTGTCAGACGCTGCCAACACCGGGGAAGGGCATCTCGGCCGACATTGCCAAACATTAAGCCTTGGTGCGGGCATGCTGTAATCGTTCCAGGCAAAAAGACAGGACACCGCTCCTGTTGAGTTTTCTCTTTCCCACGGCCGTCACAACAAAGTCGCCTGTGTTGAAATGCCAACTACAGACGCGAGTACTCTGAAGGGGGCTGAAGTTGTCCCTATGAATCTGTGTAAGCCACCGAGCCCGCACCTCAGGATCGACTGGAAACCCATGAAAGCTAATCTCCGAGTTGTACCTTGAAGAATTAGCACACAGAGGCGCACAGCAATGTAGAGACGTCTTCTTCTCTCGACGTTGATACGTCAGTCGTTTCTCCTTTATCTTAATAACACTCATGATTGCTATTGCTTTCCACAGATTCGCTCAATTCTCCTCACAACTACTACAACCGGAAACAGTGATGCATACCAACCATAAACCGGAAATTCAGAGACGCCATCTTGTGCACACAGCGAATTGCTGGCGAGTGAACATTTGAAATAGTTCATCCTGAAAAGAGGACTGAAACTCATCTGTCCTGGTACTGTG
This sequence comes from Prochilodus magdalenae, assembly GCA_024036415.1. Lineage (NCBI taxonomy): Eukaryota > Metazoa > Chordata > Actinopteri > Characiformes > Prochilodontidae > Prochilodus > Prochilodus magdalenae. The sequence continues at coordinate 52,016 of JAMWET010003738.1, read as the reverse complement.
CCGGACGGAGGACTGGGAGGTGAATGATCGGACGGTCCGTCCTAAAACTGACGTATGGCCACCCGACTTGTCACTCGTTTGCTAAAATGCAGCTACCCTTTATGTACCCCACAGAAAACGACTGATCGCTAGTCGCACTGTCGCCTGCTAGCGTGAACATAGGGTTAGCTTCAGTTAGCCGTTAGCTACATATGCCTTTCAGACCAAGGGGAAACCTGTGTGAATCGGATTTACTGTCCAACTACGCCTTTCAGGTTGAGCAGCATCTCTCAAGGTTGGAGAATCACTGGAAGAGAATCCACAGGTATGTAAAATATGGCTTTAGAATAGAACAGGAGAAACGTAGCCCACTCCAATGAGGCAATAACACATATAGGAAGGTGTGGGACCACTCGTGATATACGCCAGCTGCCAAAGGATTTGACCTGAAACTGGTTTATCAGGTACTGACCGCACAACAAATACGTATGACCCCGGTCGAGCTTTTCCCTAATAAGCAGACTGGACAGAACAGAGGAAGGAGAGCACGCTCTCACCGACACATACACAGCAATAAACGCATTGTGCTGGCTGTTTGAGATGCGCTATGTACATATTTGAAGATCATTTAATTATGCTATATATTTGGAGTATAGTCAGGTAGGCTGAGGTTGGTTTTGCTTCTATGTACATGGTGCAGTTGCAGATATCCTTCGAGTGCTTGTTCCTGTTTCTACGCTAGGTTACATAGCTCATAAATAGCGCGGATGGGGCTCATTCCGGTAATCTGTGATGCAATCAGTAGCGCAGTCTTTAAACAGGCAAAGGCCAGCAAAGCCAGCATCTATGGATGCACGTAACAGGACACCTTTGCTTCACAGAGTCTGTCTCCTCTTAGTTTATGGCAACAAGGCTCCTATATGAACAGCAGAGGGCGACATGCTCCACACCTCCGGTCCTTACGACCGTCTCCAAGTCTCCAGTGGGTTCCCTCTGCTCACCGAGCCCAGGGTCAGGTTGGTCAGGTCAGAGGGTGTGCAGCTCTTGCTACATGACGACTGGTGGTCTGTGTACGATCGGTGGTTCCCATCATCGCGATGCATGGCTGCATGGTAGCGGAGTGCTGGGAGACCCCAGCGGAGTTACTGGCAGGTGGGAAAGGGGGGCATGCAGACGGCTCAGCTCTCTCAGGTTCCAGTGAGAGGCCAGACCCAGGAAGAAGAAGAGGAGAAGGAGAGACATGTTCTGATGAGGACGTGACCTAAATGCCTTAGGAGCGGTAGTCCTTCTTACTGTAGGGCCTGTTTCCGAGTATGTGGTCGATTTCAGACACCACGTGGGAGGTCATCTTGGGAAGGACCTGAGTGAGGAAATGGTACAGAATGGTTACCAGCACACTCTGAATTACAGTGAGAAGAAATTCCACCATTTCTCAGACATCCATCACTCACCTGAATGGCTCCCAGGTTTTCTGTTAGCTGCTCTGGGTTTGAGGTTCCTAGGAGAACCGAACTCACTCCTTCGTTCCTCAGGCACCAAGCTGGACAAAACAGACAGGCACATTTTGTTAGCTGAACCGCATGGAAGATGAAAGAAATGGAAGACTGCAGAGCAACCTGACTGGTTCGGACTTCTGCAAGCAACCTGCTTTTCTGCATGTAAACACAAGGAGGTGCCAAAGAGCCGAAAAACAGATTGAGGGACCGCTTATGGGCCAATAAACAGATTGCATTGGATTTCGGATGACCAATAACACATAGTCTGTTCTATACGGCTTAATTCTTACTCTTAACCCAAACGTAGCTCAGCCAAGTCAAGACATGTGGCATTCACTGGGTCCCTTCATCCATGCGGAAGGCAACATGTACACCCATACATGCTGATTGTCTTCCCTGGGGCAGATGGGATCCTCCACCAAGACAACGTGACGGCTAGAAATGTCTGACATTGGTTTGAAGAGCCTGACTTTCAAGTACTACACTGTAGACTTGAACCCCAGACTTGAACACAATTGAACATCTGGGGGACCACCTCGATCTATCCTACCCAGTGCACACTCCAGCAGCTGTGGGATGCACAGTATGGTTCCAGATACAAGTCACAACCTAGCACGTCCTTTTTGAATCACTCCCAGTCAGTCTAGCTGATGCTACTCTGGATATTTGCTGGTGTTCAGTACCCCCTCAGAGTGCAGAGGGTCATCATAGCGATGCCGCATGACTCTCCCATGACTGGAAGGAGGCAGATTTTTTCCAGACCATAGTAATGATAGTAGGACAAAAGACAGGGATACAGGAGAGTCTGGGAAATGCTTCATCAGAGTTCAGACAACGAGAAAATTCTAGTTGTTCAATGGTGAAGCAATAGGGTACACTAACCTGGAAGCTAGTATTAGCATTGTGTTAGTGCTAGCAGTGAAGATTTTCTCCAACTAGTTAGCAGCTCAGCTCACTTGGAACCACAAAGAAGGCGATACCAAGAGTAATAGCGAGTACCAGGTAACGGGCTTGCCTTATGGACAATCGAAAAAGACGAGTTGAGTTGAGTCAAGCGATACCATGTGGTAGCTTTAGAGACTAGGTGACAACTTGACACTGTTCGATGCAGTGCGATCATTTAGGGGTGCAACCACATTGAGTCTCATAGCTCCAGTCTGAAACAAGCCGCATAGCTGATTGACTACTCTACTGCAAGAATGTGTCAATTACAGTGGAATCATGACTATCAGAGCTGGGCCTTTTCTGGGCCTTCTCTGGCCCAGTCTGCAAACTTGTGGGTATCATTAACATCACAGATGAAATCGAAGCTAACCTTGCCAAAAATGGTAAATCTGAAAGGTACTCACTGATCCACAAGTGACAAATAGCCCTCACTAAGCACAGCTACAACCATTTCTAGTGACAGTTTTATTTTATGTGCATAGGCTATGCAACAATTTATGCAAGACCTGGCCTTGTCACTACGCAAAAGGCAGTGAGCTAGCACAGCTAGAAGGACTGCACCAAAGGGTAATGATATGCTAGGCCTTTAGCTAAGCTCCTAAACAATGGAAGAGCTTGTATAGCTGTCAATAGCACAGAAACCAGAAGGTAGCAATGGACGATATTCATATGCTCATCACCAGTAAAACCAGCATGGATGACTAGGTAAACCAGCTAGGGTTGCCAGCCCTCCCGTAAAATACGGATACACATCTGTCACCCCGGCATCATCCTTTATTTTCATCTCTGAAACTTGGCAACCCTAAAACCAGCACCAGGCCAGCACTATACCAGCCTTAACCTGCAGACACTAGAGGTTTCATCATTACTTTCAGAGTTTAAATGCAATGGTTTAATAAAAACCTGTGAATTCCCCATTGGTTAGTTTAAGGCTATTGCACATCACATGCACAAAGCACTGTTCAGTTTGGCTGTGCATCCCTGCATGGTGCCATTGCATCTTCATATTCGGGCCACATAAAGCCTTAGTAGACGACACACGGCTTGAAACTGTCATAGAGAAAGGCAGTTAGTGCATTAGATGAACAGACAAATGCTAATGGTGTGCTACCTCAGCTAATTTTACTAGCCCAGTCTTTTTTCAGCTTGTAGAAAGCCAGAACATGCATTCCAAACTCGATAGATGATGCTGAACATGGTATTGTGGCTCAATGCTGTGCAGTGGCCTTGAGGTTTTGGCCTGAACCATTGCTTGTTAATTTTAGCCACTAGTCCACCACATGGTACTCTCTCCAGTTGACCCACCTTTACTCGTCTTCTTAGGTTTTGCATTGGTCACATCTGGCACCTGGTACTGGTTTTGGTATAATCTCCTTCAAATCCTACAGACTGGTTGAAGAGGATCATCATGATCACCCTAAACACATACAGTATGCTAGCGCTAGCTACCAGATTATCAATCTATCATCTAATCTCTAATGTAGTTTTTCCTGAACTCTCTGTCCAGCAGTCCATGGTCTTGTTGCCTCTTCTGAAGATCCTATCTCCTAGCACCCCCTCCAGGACCCCCTGCGACCCAGGAGGTTAAGGAAGTTTAGAAAGTAAGTGAGTGAGAAAGAGGTCACTGCAGATCCATGCTGCATCGCTACGATGACCAGCTACATTGAGTGGGTGCTAAATCTGCAGCAAGAGACCAATAACATGTACAGTTGAGTCGAGTCAGGCAGTAGCATGCGGTGGAAAAGTTCCAGGTGCCCTGGAGCACTGAGAACACTGATCTGTGTAGAGTTGGAGATGGCCTGGCCTTATTCAGACTCACCTACAGCCAGCTGAGGCAGAGTGCAGCCCAGCTTCTCAGCAATGTGAGCCAACTCCTTCAGCTTAGCCTGCTGCTTTCTCCCGTCCTCACTCATGATCTTATCCTTCAGCCACTGGTACGACTGCAACAGAGGAGGTGAACAAGCATGATCAAGCATAAGGTGGGCAGTATAAGGGGGCTTTCACACGATGTGTGTCTCGAGAGTATTTCAAAATCAAATGATATGCCACGTCTGAACCATCACATAAACACATTCCGCCCAGTATATAGAGCTCTG
>JAMWET010003738.1:17500-42500 GCA_024036415.1 Prochilodus magdalenae | reverse complement strand
GTACAGTGTGATGTATTTGCAGTAAGGTTGTTGTTGCTATTAATGAACACTGTGGGGCGCTGTTGTATCTAGGAGTTATTACTCCCTGCCTGCCGCAATAAAGAAGTCTCGAAGAAGCGTAGCCACGGCGTCAGTCTTTCTCTGTCTGGAACTCGTACTCTAACTTATAGTTAAGTACAGAGATGTAGCATTAAGCTAACAACATAATATAAAGTGGTGCACTAGGGCCATCGTAGGTGTAGGTTTGCATATGGACAGTAGGGACATGTCCCAGCCAGTATTTTGGGAAGGCAACATTGTCCCTACCAACTCATTCACATGATCTTTGGACTGAAGTCGCTTTAGATAATTCTGATGTACCTCCCAGAGACAACATCTCCAAGATGACCATTGGCGATCCGATATGTATCATGATACGGGGTTACAATTCAATTGCTACTTGTTTACACTGGTGTGGAGGAATCTAATGGCTGAAGACAACACTGACATCTAGTGGTCGAGGGTGCTATGTTATTGGGAAGGAAGATAAAGGTGACCAGGAACGATAACTGATGATACATTTAGACTGATATGATCAATATTTATTGAGCTGCACATACAGAAGTCTGTCTCTCAGTGTGGTGTTGGGCCGCCATGTTTGCTAAACCAACATGCCAGACGTCTCAGCATGGAGTTGTAGAGGTTCCTAATGGTGTCCTGTGATAATCCATCCCATGCAGCTTGAATATCCTCACACAGTTCCTGCAGATGGTGCAGTAGGAGTGGAGGTGGAGTTATACCAGACCTTCAGGTCATGTGGCCTGTAACAACAGACAGTTCATCTTGGTGCTGACCACGGTGCCTCCACACATGGATTCGTTCATCCACCAAGACAAAAGCAGGACTCACTCAAGATGACCCGCTGCCATTCTGAGACACTCCATGACAGTCTGGTACGACACCATTGCAGTCTTATGGTGATGTTGACATGGTGTTAAGGGCAGTCGGCGTAACGTTCTGTGTGCATGCAGTTCTCACAATGTCAAACCTACCCACCAACTTTCATTCCAGTCCGTTGATTCTTCTGGGTGCAGCTATTTGATTAATGACGAGTGTGTATCCGGTGCTTGGCGTAGACTAACTTAATGGTTTGGCTGGAAATTAGTAGACCTGTGAGGTTACTGGATCTCATAAAGTGGCCAGTGAGTGGACAGAAGTACCTGGGTAGTGTGTTCCAACACAGTAGATGGCGAGTGTACATGCATGAACTCCACCCACCTTTCCTGAGAGCATTCTAGCACTTACTGAAGAATGAGTCCGTCAACTAATCCAAAAATACATCAATAGAAATAGCGATAGCCGCTATAGATGAATCACATAGATTTCAATCTATATGTTCTGTCGCAGTCTCCAGCGAAGTGGGCAGGAAAAGCAAAGGCCGGGGCTGACGTTGATAAGAATGTAGCCACTGCAGCATTACACAGCACTTCAACACTCTCAGAGGTATATATTTATGTTAGGCGGGTGCCTGTGTTAAGGGCAACGTAGGGTCCCTATAGCTCTGGAATGATTGTGGGATGAGCCTTTCAAGGAGCTTGTATATGCGTCACACGCTGTAGAGTCAGGACTGCAGCTCCTGGACAACCGATGCAGCACAAAAAGCACCGCACTGCTTCCTGCCTGTGCATACCAGAGAGTTAGCTGGTGGGGGGGGCATGGGGGGAACGAAGTGAGGAAAAAACAGAGAGAAGTAAAGAAACAGTGATGCATGATGAGGGAAATGCTGGTTTGCTCCAAGTTCCACTTGCAGGACAATGTTTGTGCCATTTGGACGGATTGCACAAATCATCGCTGTCCGGAGAATAGCAAGTATCTCCAAAATGGAAACTTTACAGGAGAGGACAAAAACCCCATTTAATCTTAATGTAAGTCTATGGAACCAGACTTCACCATGTCACTTTCACATGTACACATGTGGAAACAGCTGCGGCTGTTCTCCCAAATCTCCCCAAGGAAACACCGTGTCACAAAGATGTAATGCGTTACTGTGGTGTACAGTGACTCAGTAAGTGTAATGTGTTAGTGTGCTGTAAGTAGCGTGTTGGTGTACAGTAACTCAGTAAGTGTAATGTGTTAGTGTGCTGTAAGTAGCGTGTTGGTGTACAGTAACTCAGTAAGTGTAATGCGTTAGTGTACTGTAAGTAGCGTGTTGGTGTACGGTAACTCAGTAAGTGTAATGCGTTAGTGTGCTGTAAGTAGTGTGTTGGTGTACAGTAACTCAGTAAGTGTAATGTGTTAGTGTGCTGTAAGTAGCGTGTTGGTGTACAGTAACTCAGTAAGTGTAATGTGTTAGTGTACTGTGAGTAGCGTGTTGGTGTACAGTAACTCAGTAAGTGTAATGCGTTAGTGTACTGTAAGTAGCGTGTTGGTGTACAGTAACTCAGTAAGTGTAATGTGTTAGTGTGCTGTAAGTAGCGTGTTGGTGTACAGTAACTCAGTAAGTGTAATGTGTTAGTGTGCTGTAAGTAGTGTGTTGTGTACAGTAACTCAGTAAGTGTACTTGTGTAGTGTGCTGGAAGTAGCGTGTTTGTGTACAGTGACTGTTGGTTACAGTAAGTGTAATGTGTTAGTGTGCTGTAAGTAGCGTGGTGGGTACAGTAACTCAGTAAGTGTATGTAATGTGTTAGTGTGCTGTAAGTAGTGTGTTGTGTACAGTAACTCAGTAAGTGTAATGTGTTAGTGTGCTGTAAGTAGCGTGTTGGTGTACGGTAACTCAGTAAGTGTAATGTGTTAGTGTGCTGTAAGTAGCGTGTTGGTGTACGGTAACTCAGTAAGTGTAATGCGTTAGTGTGCTGTAAGTAGTGTGTTGGTGTACAGTAACTCAGTAAGTGTAATGCGTAAGTGTGCTGTAAGTAGTGTGTTGGTGTACAGTAACTCAGTAAGTGTAATGTGTAAGTGTTCTGTAAGTAGTGTGTTGGTGTACAGTAACTCAGTAAGTGTAATGCGTTAGTGTTCTGTAAGTAGTGTGTTGGTGTACAGTAACTCGGTAAGTGTAATGCGTTAGTGTGCTGTAAGTAGTGTGTTGGTGTACAGTAACTCGGTAAGTGTAATGCGTTAGTGTGCTGTAAGTAGTGTGTTGGTGTACAGTAACTCAGTAAGAGTAATGTGTTAGTGTGCTGTAAGTAGTGTGTTGGTGTACAGTAACTCAGTATGTGTAATGTGTTAGTGTGCTGTAAGTAGTGTGTTGGTGTACAGTAACTCTGTAAGTGTAATGCGTTAGTGTGCTGTAAGTAGTGTGTTGGTGTACAGTAACTCAGTAAGTGTAATGTGTTAGTGTGCTGTAAGTAGTGTGTTGGTGTACAGTAACTCTGTAAGTGTAATGCGTTAGTGTGCTGTAAGTAGTGTGTTGGTGTACAGTAACTCAGTAAGTGTAATGCGTTAGTGTGCTGTAAGTGGTGTGTTGGTGTACAGTAACTCTGTAAGTGTAATGCGTTAGTGTGCTGTAAGTAGTGTGTTGGTGTACAGTAACTCAGTAAGTGTAGTGTGTTAGTGTGCTGTAAGTAGTGTGTTGGTGTACAGTGACTCAGTAAGTGTAATGTGTTAGTGTACTGTAAGCAGTGTGTTGGTGTACAGTAACTCAGTAAGTGTAATGTGTTAGTGTACTGTGAGTAGCGTGTTGGTGTACAGTAACTCAGTAAGTGTAATGCGTTAGTGTGCTGTAAGTAGCGTGTTGGTGTAGAGTAACTCAGTAAGTGTAGTGTGTTAGTGTACTGTAAGTAGTGTGTTGGTGTACAGTAACTCAGTAAGTGTAATGCGTTAGTGTACTGTAAGTAGTGTGTTGGTGTACAGTAACTCAGTAAGTGTAATGCGTTAGTGTGCTTTAAGTAGTGTGTTGGTGTAGAGTAACTCAGTAAGTGTAGTGTGTTAGTGTACTGTAAGTAGTGTGTCGGTGTACAGTATCTCAGTAAGTGTAATGTGTTAGTGTACTGTTAGTAGCGTGTCGGTGTACAGTAACTCGGTAAGTGTAATGTGTTAGTGTACTGTAAGTAGCGTGTTGGTGTACAGTAACTCAGTAAGTGTAGTGTGTTGGTGTACAGTAACTCAGTAAGTGTAATGCGTTAGTGTACTGTGAGTAGCGTGTCGGTGTACAGTAACTCAGTAAGTGTAATGCGTTAGTGTACTGTAAGTAGTGTGTTGGTGTACAGTAACTCAGTAAGTGTAATGTGTTAGTGTACTGTAAGTAGTGTGTTGGTGTACAGTAACTCAGTAAGTGTAATGTGTTAGTGTAATGTAAGTAGTGTGTTGGTGTACAGTAACTCAGTAAGTGTAATGTGTTGGTGTGCTGTAAGTAGTGTGTTGGTGTGAGAAAGTAAGAGACACTGAGAGATCTGTCCGTGCTTCACCAGATCCAGCTAAGACCCCCGTCATGGTGAAGAGCAGTAGGCAGCTCCTCTGATCCTGAGATAAGAATCTGTATCCAGCCCTGAAGAGAACCTAATGAGCTTTGAAAGGCAACCTGGCATTTTAGTCGCATTAGCAGCAGCGAGCACTTCATATGTCTCTAATAGCCCTTCTAACGATGAAGAACAGCAGGACACTCCGATCAGTTAACACAAGTGAAACATTAATGAGCCAATTAAGCTCAAACGCCTGTGCTTGCTTTTGCGGCTCTGTGGAGAGCACTCCCCAAACTCCACTCGGATTAGACGCACCGGTAATCAGACGTATCAGGTCATATATTCTAGTGAAGTAGTAATAGATAGATCTCTGCTTCTACTAAATCAACTGATGCAAGACAAGCAAGGATAAGTCAACTGAGCTCTGGGTTCCTGATTAGACCTGCTGAGAACCGATATACAGGAATGAACTAAAACCTCACGCCTGGTATGCCGTTGATCCTCCACGTGACACCAATCCAGCCCTAACACACGGACACGGACATGGACTAGACCACTGAAGGTGCCCTGCGGTATCTGACACCAATACATCAGCAGAAGGTCCCTCAGCAGGAGACCTGTAAGAAGCGAGCTGGAGCTGCTGTGGCTTGGACTAGTTATTCAGCACATCTCGTAGATGCTTGATTGGATTGAGATCTGGGGAATTTGGAGGTCAGGGCAACACCATCAACTCCTCATCATGCTTTTCAAACCATTACCGAACACTGTGGGCAGTGTGGCAGGGTGCGTTATCCTCATCACAAGAGCGACCTTAAAGTTCCAGTGACTGACAGCTGGGCTCACCACCCAGAATGGATTCAAGCTCACTGTAAAACCACGTCACTCGGACATAAGCGGAATTCCGATCTGGCTGTCCACATATTAGATACACATCAGAGTTGGGCACCCGTGGGCTAGAGATTAAGGAACCAGCCTGCTACCCTGGCTAACTTTAGCTGGTTGTCCACCTTACTTGATAAGGCTACCCTGCTAACGTTAGCTAGTTGTCCACCTTGCCTGAGAAAGCTACCCTGCTAACATTAGCTAGTTCTCCACCTTACTTGATAAGGCTACCCTGCTAACGTTAGCTAGTTGTCCACCTTGCCTGAGAAAGCTACCCTGCTAACATTAGCTAGTTCTCCACCTTACTTGATAAGGCTACCCTGCTAACGTTAGCTAGTTGTCCACCTTGCCTGAGAAGGCTACCCTGCTAACATTAGCTAGTTGTCCACCTTGCCTGAGAAAGCTACCCTGCTAACATTAGCTAGTTCTCCACCTTACTTGATAAGGCTACACTGCTAACTTTAGCTGGTTGTCCACCTTACTTGATAAGGCTACCCTGCTAACTTAGGCTGGTTGTCCACCTTGCTTGACAAGGCTACCCTGCTAGCATTAGCTAGTTCTCCACCTTACTTGAGAAGGCTACCCTGCTAACTTAGGCTGGTTGTCCACCTTACTTGATAAGGCTACACTGCTAACATTAGCTAGTTCTCCACCTTACTTGATAAGGCTACCCTGCTAACTTTAGCTGGTTGTCCACCTTACTTGATAAGGCTACCTACTCGCTAACTTTAGCTGGTTGTCCACCTTGCTTGACAAGGCTACACTGCTAACTTTAGCTGGTTGTCCATCTTACTTGATAGGCTACCTTGCTAACTTTAGCTGGTTGTCCACCTTAACTAGATTAGTCTACCCCTGCTAACTTTAGCTAGTTGTCCACCTTGCTTGACAAGGCTACCCTGCTAACATTAGCTAGTTCTCCACCTTACTTGATAAGGCTACCCTGCTAACTTAGGCTGGTTGTCCAGCTTGCTTGACAAGGCTACCCTGCTAACAGTAGCTAGTTCTTCACCTTACTTGATGAGGCTACACTGCTAACTTTAGCTGGTTGCCCATTTTACTTGATAAGGCTACCCTGCTAACATTAGCTAGTTCTCCACCTTACTTGATAAGGCTACCCTGCTAACGTTAGCTAGTTCTCCACCTTACTTGACAAGGCTACCCTGCTAACGTTAGCTAGTTGTCCAGCTTGCTTGAGAAGGCTACCCTGCTAACGTTAGCTAGTTGTCCACCTTGCTTGACAAGGCTACCCTGCTAACGTTAGCTAGTTGTCCAGCTTGCTTGAGAAGGCTACACTGCTAACTTTAGCTGGTTGTCCACCTTACTTGATAAGGCTGCCCTGCTAACGTTAGCTAGTTGTCCACCTTGCCTGAGAAAGCTACCCTGCTAACATTAGCTAGTTCTCCACCTTACTTGATAAGGCTACACTGCTAAATTTAGCTGGTTGTCCACCTTACTTAATAAGTCTACCCTGCTAACTTTAGCTAGTTCTCCACCTTGCTTGAGAAGGCTACCCTGCTAACTTTAGCTGGTTCTCCACCTTGCTTGACAAGGCTACCCTGCTAGCATTAGCTAGTTCTCCACCTTACTTGATAAGGCTACCCTGCTAATGTTAGCTAGTTGTCCACCTTACTTGACGAGGCTACCCTGCTAACTTTAGCTGGTTCTCCACCTTGCTTGACAAGGCTACCCTGCTAACTTTAGCTGGTTCTCCACCTTGCTTGACAAGGCTACCCTGCTAACTTTAGCTAGTTCTCCACCTTACTTGATAAGGCTACCCTGCTAACGTTAGCTAGTTGTCCACCTTGCCTGAGAAAGCTACCCTGCTAACATTAGCTAGTTCTCCACCTTACTTGATAAGGCTACCCTGCTAACGTTAGCTAGTTGTCCACCTTGCCTGAGAAGGCTACCCTGCTAACATTAGCTAGTTGTCCACCTTGCCTGAGAAAGCTACCCTGCTAACATTAGCTAGTTCTCCACCTTACTTGATAAGGCTACACTGCTAACTTTAGCTGGTTGTCCACCTTACTTGATAAGGCTACCCTGCTAACTTAGGCTGGTTGTCCACCTTGCTTGACAAGGCTACCCTGCTAGCATTAGCTAGTTCTCCACCTTACTTGAGAAGGCTACCCTGCTAACTTAGGCTGGTTGTCCACCTTACTTGATAAGGCTACACTGCTAACATTAGCTAGTTCTCCACCTTACTTGATAAGGCTACCCTGCTAACTTTAGCTGGTTGTCCACCTTACTTGATAAGGCTACCCTGCTAACTTTAGCTGGTTGTCCACCTTGCTTGACAAGGCTACACTGCTAACTTTAGCTGGTTGTCCATCTTACTTGATAAGGCTACCCTGCTAACTTTAGCTGGTTGTCCACCTTACTAGATTAGTCTACCCTGCTAACGTTAGCTAGTTGTCCACCTTGCTTGACAAGGCTACCCTGCTAACATTAGCTAGTTCTCCACCTTACTTGATAAGGCTACCCTGCTAACTTAGGCTGGTTGTCCAGCTTGCTTGACAAGGCTACCCTGCTAACAGTAGCTAGTTCTTCACCTTACTTGATGAGGCTACACTGCTAACTTTAGCTGGTTGCCCATTTTACTTGATAAGGCTACCCTGCTAACATTAGCTAGTTCTCCACCTTACTTGATAAGGCTACCCTGCTAACGTTAGCTAGTTCTCCACCTTACTTGACAAGGCTACCCTGCTAACGTTAGCTAGTTGTCCAGCTTGCTTGAGAAGGCTACCCTGCTAACGTTAGCTAGTTGTCCACCTTGCTTGACAAGGCTACCCTGCTAACGTTAGCTAGTTGTCCAGCTTGCTTGAGAAGGCTACACTGCTAACTTTAGCTGGTTGTCCACCTTACTTGATAAGGCTGCCCTGCTAACGTTAGCTAGTTGTCCACCTTGCCTGAGAAAGCTACCCTGCTAACATTAGCTAGTTCTCCACCTTACTTGATAAGGCTACACTGCTAACTTTAGCTGGTTGTCCACCTTACTTAATAAGTCTACCCTGCTAACATTAGCTAGTTCTCCACCTTGCTTGAGAAGGCTACCCTGCTAACTTTAGCTGGTTCTCCACCTTGCTTGACAAGGCTACCCTGCTAGCATTAGCTAGTTCTCCACCTTACTTGATAAGGCTACCCTGCTAATGTTAGCTAGTTGTCCACCTTACTTGACGAGGCTACCCTGCTAACTTTAGCTGGTTCTCCACCTTGCTTGACAAGGCTACCCTGCTAACTTTAGCTGGTTCTCCACCTTGCTTGACAAGGCTACCCTGCTAACTTTAGCTAGTTCTCCACCTTACTTGATAAGGCTACCCTGCTAACGTCAGCTGGTTGTCCAGGTTGCTTGAGAAGGCTACCCTGCTAATGCTTGCTAGTTATCCACCTTGCTTGAGAAGGCTGTCCTGCTAACTTTAGCTGGTTCTCCACCTTACTCGATAAGACAAACTCTCGGAACACTAGGTCAATTTGAGAAACACCTTGTTGGTGTTTAAATGGGTGAATGAAAAGAGAGACAGGAGAAACGGAAACTGACAGACCAGTTTTGGCTCTGACTGTGATGAAACGCGGAGTGTATGCTAGAGGGAAGTGTGGAAGGAAAGAGAGGGGTATATCTGGCAGGGCTCTCTCAGCCAACACGTTCTGGCCTTCACAGCATTTAATTAAAAGCACCATCTGACAGAACGTCCCACCCAGTCTCTCTCTCTCTCTTTCTAACTCCCTAACTCTTCATTCTCCTTCTCGTTGCCCTCTGGTCGTAGAATTTTAGGTACGGAATTTTAAGTACGGTTCACTGCTACCTTTTCTGTGGCATCTTTATGAAGTCTTCACCCATAAATACACCATTAGGTCGCATGTGAGGGAGAGCGCTTGTTTGGCCTGTTCTCAGCTCTTTTACATTTCAAAGGCACTGGTTTGTTTTTCCAAGGTCACTGGGATTTAGTGTGCCTCTTTAAACCTCCTCCCAATCAGATATTTCTCAATCCCTCACTTTGCAGGCTGAACACAAGACGGGAAAGTGGCTGTCCCGCTGCGTCACGCTGTGCCCTCTATCCCAGAGAAAGTATCCAGACAGCACACTCTGGCTTAATGTGTTTGAAGTGCTAAGCTGTCTCATTAAGTTCTGCTTTTTACTGCAGTTGTAATGATTGGGGGGAGGGGGTCTCCCAACTTCTTCCCTCCTTTTAGGCAGCTGGGATGCCAAATTCATGTCCACTTCCCTTCTGCAAAGTCAAAGGACTTGGCCTTAGGATGCTTCCAGACCTTCAGTCACATTCAAACCCAAACATTCATAAGAATCTTAATGAAATGTCTTAATGAAATATATATACACATACCAAATACCAGTCAGTAGTTTAGAGACATGGAAGGTTCTCCTTATGCTTAAACACATAAAGACAGCAAACAATAGAATAGCACTCATGAAATCACGCAGTCCACCTTAATCTCCTGAGACCCTGCGTCCTCATATAAGGAATTACAATCCTGCTTCTCTGCATACTTAATTTTTTAAAACGTTGACCCTTTGACCTCATATGAGGACATTGTTTTTTGCCAAAACAACTTCCTGTTAAAAACTAGCAGTGTGGGGCCCAGCCTAACATGTAGTGGCAACTCATTCCATAGTTTAGGGGCTATAACGGAAAAGGCACGATCACCCCTGTGCTTCAGCCTGGATTTAGGGACCACCAGAAAAAGCTGATCAGCAGATCTGAGTGACCTTGATGGAATGTATGGCTGCATAAGCTCAGAGAGGTACAGGGGTTGGACAATGAAACTGAAACACCTGTCATTTTAGTGTGGGAGGTCTCATGGCTAAATTGGACCAGCCTGGTGGCCAATCTTCATTAATTGCACATTGCACCAGTAAGAGCAGAGTGTGAAGGTTCAGTTAGCAGGTAAGAGCACAGTTCTGCTCAAAATACTGCAATGCACACAGCATTATGGGTGACATACCAGAGTTCAAAAGAGGACACATTGTTGGTGCACGTCTTGCTGGCGCATCTGTGACCAAAACAGCAAGTCTTTGTGATGTATCAAGAGCCACGGTATCCAGGGTAATGTCAGCATACCACCAAGAAGGACGAACCTCCACCAGCATCACGTAGTGACCTGGCCACTATCCTGCAAGAAGAATGGCTTAAAATCCCTCTGACCACTGTGCAGGACGCGGTATTTGTCATTCCCAAGAAGAACTGACGCTGTATTGGCCGCAAAAGGAGGCCCTACACCATACTAATAAATGATTGTGGTCTAAAACCAGGTGTTTCAGTTTCATTGTCCAACCCCTGTAGGTTGGAGTTAAGCCATTCAATGACTTATAAACAAAGAGCAAGATCTTAAAATCAATCCTAAAACGGAGAGGAAGCCAATGAAGGGAAGCCAATATGGGCGATATGTGTTCTCGTTTACGTGTTCCTTGTTAGGTCCTACTAATCAGAAATTAAAAATGCACACAAAGCAAAAGTCTGGGCCTCAGGAGGTTAATAACCTCCAAAATGGAACTAAATGGAGTTTTCTTACCCTACAGTGGAGCTGATAGAGCAAGGTTTATCTCTAAGCAGGTTTGGAGCGATTCTATTGGTCGGTCCATCATGAATATTCACTAAGCTGAAAGGAGGACTAGAGCTTTTACACTGTGCAGAAAAAGAGATCAAAGTTTTTACACCACTAAATATATATTAGAGGTGGAGATATGGAGGAGTATCATACTGTGGTGCTTCAAGAGTATATGGGGTGTATCAGGATATGGACTGGTTCAGACTCTCATCAGTGTGAGACTGTAGAGTTTTTAAGACCACCAACAACATCCATTTAGAGGGCTGCTAGTGTGTGTTGTAGTGTTGGGTGGTGTTTCCTGCACTGCCTGCGTCAGTAAGCTGTGATAAGCCAGTACGACCTGGTCCTATGTCCGTCCTGTACCAGAGTTAGCAAGGTCTCTCAGGACCAGAGTTGGAAACTTCGGGCTTATAATGCGCTGTGCTTCTCTGTCTTGCTCTTTGTCACCTCATCTCACTCCATCATCATGTAACTTGGACAAACTTAACGTGTCAAAGGCCGTGTCTGCTGGGCCGGTGCGTTCACACTTCTCCTCGTGACACAGTGCCAGGAATAATGGGGTTATGTAGCATTTGAAAGGCTTCTGTAGACTCTGGCCGGCCGTGGCTGGCTGACAGGTCCTTTTACGCGAGTAAAGAGTGAAGGGTCAAGCCATTAGAGCGACTGCACCCTGGGGACTGCTCTGTACCAACCGGCTATGTTTCCATGACTACCTCATTCACCGCGAGAAGCAGCCAGATTGATGTGAACCCACTTCAACCCTTTTAGCCGTACACAGTCTGGAGTTAGGACATTCTGTACGAATACAGTCTGAAGTTAATTCACCGGCAGGGCAACAAAGTGTTGAGGCTAAATCCAGCAAAATAGAGAAATACAGGTACAGGCTGTAGTCCATCTGTTTCTCTGCATACTTTATTAGCCTGTTCTTCAATGGTCAGGACCCCCACGGGACCACCACATAGCAGATACTGTATAATGTAGGTGGTGGATCATTCTCAGCACTGCAGTGACGCTGACGTGGCGGTGGCGTGTTAGTGTGTGTGGTGCTGGTGTGAGTGGATCAGACACAGCAGTGCTGCTGGAGTGTTCAGACACTGTGTCCACTCACTGTCCACTCTATTAGACACTCCTACCTTGCTGGTCCACCTTGTAGATGTATAGGCAGAGACGATAGCTCATCTGCTGCTGCACAGTGCAGTGCTGGTCATCCTCTAGACCTTCATCTGTGGTCTGAGGATGCTGCCCACAGGACGCTGCCCTTGATAGTTTTGGTTGGCACATCCCTATTACATCAGTGTCACTGCAGTGCTGAGAATGATCTACCACCCACATAATACCTGCTCTGTGGTGGTCCTGTGGGGGTCCTGACCATTGAAGAACAGGGTGATAGAGTATACAGAGAAACAAATGGACCACAGTCTGTAACTGTAGAACTACAGAGTATCCTATATGGTCAGTGGAGCTGATAACATGGACAGTGAGTGAAGATACAAGGACCTAATAAAGTGTCACCACTGTGTTCAATCGAATATTTAATTAGCTCACCTTCCATTGGTGTGTTGCTATCTGGTCGGTTGGCGAAAACCACATCCACATACTCCAGCTGCAACCTCTGGAGCGAACCCTTGAGGCCTGGAAAGAGGAGGACAGTTGAACAAATAGGAATGCTAATGCTGTGAATAATGAATAGAACCTAATGGGGTAATTAGCATAATGTGATTGCCACTAGCGTTATTCTTTTCCTTTAGCTTCCTTAATCCCCTTTAGCTTTATTCAGTTTTAGCCATGCTAGCATTTATGGTTGACAGAATACGTTTTTTGGTTTGTAAGCATTTTGCCTGGCATAGATTAAATCAAATGTAAGTTCACCAAACATTGACTGTGACTAAAATGTACCAATCAGCACGTAACACCTCCGCAAGCATAAATAACAGCCGTGACTGGATTTGGCATGGACTGGACAAGTTTCTGGATGTAGCCACATTAGTGTTCAGACACTCATCAAGGAATTGCAAAGTTGGGCCGGTATTGGTGGATGCCGTCCTTGACACAATTCCGAGGAGAATTCCCTGTAGACTGGGATTTTAGCCACTGCTGGTAGACCGGTATGCTTCCATACACCTGCAGATTCAGCTACTTCCTTCACACTATGGTCTTTGGCCACGCCCAAATGCAGTCAGTTCTTTTAGCCAATCATTAACATCTGCTCTGGAGCCATTTTCCACACATGGAACGAGACATTTCCTGCACTGTAGCACCTCTTCTCAGATATTTACAACCTGATAATCCCCGTGCAGCGCCATCTGCAACAGCTTGAAGTAACTGCCTCTTGACTTTACACAAGAATCAAATGTGTGGGATTGTAAAAATATCAAAGTGTAAATGACAGCATGGCTATATTATTCTTACGTCCCCCCAAGTGCAATGTTAGCATTGCTAATAATGAATGAAACCAGGTGGGATCAGTTAGCATTGTGTAGCTGAACCATTTGATAACCATTAGCCCTTATTTGTATTCACTAGCTTTATTTACTGGTAACTGTGTTTGCATTGTTGGGTGTCTGAACTTTGGTTTCAAGGTGGTTTTAGCATTTTGCCGTTGTGTAGTTTACACTTGTGAATGTTCAGTTGTTAAGTGCTGTGAATAGTTGTGTAGCTATGGTTGTGTGTATGGTTTGATGTTTCCATGCTGGCTGAGGAGTTATCATATCCACTGAGCAGTTGAGAGTTTTCCATCCGTTGCTCAGAGGCTTTTGAGCTGGCTGCTACTAGGGTTGCCACCCGTCCCGTAAAATACGGAATCGTCCTTAATTTGGAAATTAAATGTTGCGTCCTGTATTAAACCAATACGGGACATGAATCGTTCAGTATTTCCGTAAATGTCCGTAAATTTGTTCCGTATTTTCGTAAATGTCTGATATACACGTCTGTCACGCACACATGAATGATCACAATCCCTCTCAAAGCCCCCCACCCCCGGACTCAGTTCAAATACGAAACACGCTATGTTCCCTATTAGCCTATCGTAAATGTCCGATAAACACGTGCGTCACACATGATTGATCATGCCCCACCCCACCCAGCCCCCCTGGGATCAGATCTAATACAGAAGTTGCAACAGCATAGGTATGATGCAGCTTGGACCGACTACTTCATTGACAGCGAACCATGGCTATGAGATGGCCTGAAGTGGACACCTGTTTGAAGCCACACTGGAGCTACATAGCTGCCTCAGCTGGACCCATGGATGATGCTGTAACACAGCTATGGGGCTGCCTGGACTGGTGATGTTGGATTGCCTTCTTGAGCAGCCCTCCGCCAGAGCTACAAGGCCTTTTGGGCTGACTGTGAGGTTAGGTGATGTTGCATTTCGGGCTGGCTGTGTGGGTGACACTGCGTTACAGCTACGATGCTATCTGGACTGGTTCTGTTCAACTGTCCTGGCGCGCTGTAGTCGAGGAGCGAGATCTTCCCCATATAAAGGGGTTCTTCCAGACTAGTTAAGTGGATCTATACCGTGGTCTGGCGAGACTGTATGAGCTGTATGAATAGTGGATTGAGTGTATGTTGTGTTATGTAGCGTTGCTCCTGCATTTTGCTGCTTGTGTAAGATGTTTGATTGTAATGTGTCCTTGAGCATGGCGCCAAATAAATACAAGCGATGATGTGATGATGATGAACCATGTCTCACTGATTAGGGAGAGGGAAGAAGAACGTCTTTCCAAAATGCTAATGTGGCTAACAATAAATGAAAGCAAGCAGAGGCCCGTTAGCACGACTGCATCAGCATAATTACAGCTTCTTTCAGGCTTTCGTTAATTTGTAGCAACATTAGCAGCTTCTCTGGTGATTGTTCAGCTCTGCTGAAGGATACAGCAGTCCCTCTCAGAGGGAGGGCGACTCACAAGCTTCCAGGCCCGCTGGGAATACACTGTTGTACCTGCAGCTGTGTCCTAACCCTGCCCCTCGGAGCTATGTGGCTGAAGAGTTAGGGGTTAGCTGGTACTGTGCTGGCTCTGAATGGCCTATCTGGGTGTCTCTCTCTCTTGCTCTCTGGCTCATAGTGAGCTCTTATTGAGACTGTGTTGCTTGCTTAATGGGCATCATCACATTCGCTTTGATCTTCACTTTGCCTTGTATAGACTTCCCCTATCCTTACAGATCCAAGAGGTCCATCATTAGACCTAACGTAATGAGGCTCTTCTATGTTTAGTAGAATCATTGGTGTAAGTAAGATATGATGGGGCTGTCAGGCCCAACCAAGTTCTCCCAATTCTATGACCCAGCCAAGTCCAGGAATTCAACTCCAAGTCTTCAAGGAGAGCCTTGATGATGGTTCCCAGATGTAGGAATATGTTTCAGAGTTCAGTCTTAGAAGTTGGCTCCATGTTCTGCTAGTAATTCCAAACACATTCAGTGATGTTGTGGCCGGTCCATTGTTCTGAGAGCACCAGCAGCTTTTTTGTTTGATGTGTCTGTCCACGTTTCTCAGTGAGGAGCTTCTTGAACAGGTACACATCCTTTCAGACCTCAATGCCATTGAGGTGTCTTCTCACAGTGGAGGGATGGACAGAGAGACCTGTGATTAAATTCCAGCACTATTTTCTGTTACAAGGTTACACCATCTCGTAACACCATCCTTATTGCCCACCTACCGACAACACGACGTACGGAGAGTAAAACTGGAACTCCAGTCTAGCTTGCCACGCTGGGTCAGGTCCAACTTGTTCTACCAGATTTTCAGGATTTGACTCAAACTGATGCTGCACCATTGTAAGAATAGCCACAGCTGTGTAAAGGGGGAACATGTAGCATATACAGGGGTTGGACAATGAAACTGAAACACCTGGTTTTAGACCACAATCATTTATTAGTATGGTGTAGGGCCTCCTTTTGCGGCCAATACAGCGTCAGTTGGTCTTGGGAATGACATATACTGCGTCCTGCACAGTGGTCAGAGGGAGTTTAAGCCATTCTTCTTGCAGGATAGTGGCCAGGTCACTACGTGATGCTGGTGGAGGTTCGTCCTTCTTGGTGGTATGCTGACATTACCCTGGACACCGTGGCTCTTGATACATCACAAAGACTTGCTGTCTTGGTCACAGATGCGCCAGCAAGACGTGCACCAACAGTCCTCTTTTGAACTCTGGTATGTCACCCATAATGCTGTGTGCATTGCAGTATTTTGAGCAGAACTGTGCTCTTACCTGCTAACTGAACCTTCACACTCTGCTCTTACTGGTGCAATGTGCAGTTAATGAAGATTGGCCACCAGGCTGGTCCAATTTAGCCATGAGACCTCCCACACTAAAATGACAGGTGTTTCAGTTTCATTGTCCAAGCCCTGTACATAGCCATCTAGGGTAGGCTCATGGGGAAGCGGGACTTAAGGAGCTTAAGGGGACCGAGGGAACCAACTGCGCTCGTCAGAAATTGCTGCATCCAGAATTGATCAACCAACAGGAATGAAACTGGGTGGGTAGGTTTGACATCATGGGACGTGCTGATGATCCAGTTTCATGCTCAGTTGCTAAGATTGACCTGTTGTGCCTGCTTTCCATTCCGTGCTGCTATGCTGGTAGATACTATGCCATGGCCAGCTTCATCGCTAGACCGATGCTATTGGACATGCTATCAACACTCTACTTCTACTGCAGGAACTGAGTGAGGAGAATGTTCAAGCTGCATGGGATGGATGACCACAGGACACCATCAGGAACCTCTACAACTCCATGCCGAGACCTCTGGTGTGTTGGGTTAGCAAACATGGAGGCCAAACCCCATACTGAGAGACAGACTTCTGTATGTGTAGCTCAATAAATATTGATCATATCAGTCTAAATTCATCATCAGTTATTGATCCTGGTGACCTTTATCTTTCCTTCCCAACACCCACCACAATCCGCGCACCACTGTCCTGGGTGCAGGCTATTCTTTTGATGATGAGTAGATGAACATGGAATAACCGTTTGGGTACAGACACATTGTTGGGGAATGAAAATAACCGCGCCACCCAAAAACCTGCTGGCTGGATAAAACAGGACACCCCTGCTTAACAGAGGGAGGAATTTTAAAGAATGCCAGTCTGCAATTTCTATTCCTTGCTTAACAGAAAAACTCATAACCCATTAAATATGAAATATGGCATGAACTTTGTGGAGTTTTTCCCCAATATGTTCAATTCAGCCAATACACAGCAGCAGAAATGCATGAACCTGTGCAGAGGTGTGCGCTCTGTATGTGAGAGTTAACTCAACCGTAAACTTACATTCACTTAGACAACAACAAAAAATCCAGTGATCTGACCAGAGCTGCTGCAGATAGTCTGGACTTGCGCGAGGGCGTATGTGTGTGTGCGTGTATGTGTGCCCCGAGGCCCGACCAGACCGACATTTGAACTCAGCTCAGCAGTGAAGACATAACAAGCCTCCTCTGACACGTACCAGATGGAGAGAGAAATCACTCGCGAGAGAAGAGAAAGATGGTGAAAGGACAAGGGGGAGGAATGAGACAGAAGAGAGAGAGAGGAGAGAGAGAGGAGACGCTGAGGGTGAAACAATTAGAAACCAGGGGAGAGGAAGCACAGCAGCCCTTGAGGTCTAACTCACACTGACACAGAACAAGCTGCAGGCCAGTGGGAAGACCGTCAAACACAAGCACTCATTTATCTCCCCCTCTCTCTCTCTCTCTCTTCCTCTCTCTCTTATTCTCTCTGTGTGATATCTAGGCCAGAGCTATGCGTGTGTGTGTGTGGTGGGGGGGTGTCAAAGCAACCCTCGTTCCCAAAAGCATCACACACTCTGAACTGTGCTTGTCCGCTGTGAGCTCCCTCAGGCCCACCGCACTAAAGACTACCAGAGTATCGGTTTAATGAACATGCAGGTGTGGTGGGCGGTCACACATGGCCGTCTATTGTACTCAAGGCTGTGCAGTTAGCAGCACAGGCACATAATAGTGATGAGTAATCAAGCTCTCAGGCTCTGCGAGGGAGTGTGTGTGTGTGTGTGTGTGTGTGTGTGTGTGTGTGTGTGTGTGTGGGTGTGTGGGTGTGTGTGTACGTGGTGTGTGGCCTCTTTTCCGTGCTCTCGTTTTGCAATATGAGTTTGAAAAAGTCCTAGTTTGGAGTCACGACAATATTAATAATTATCATTTTGTTCAATAACAACTTATACAGCACTCTCCCAACTGAGGCAGAAGGCCTTATTCATCCCATTCCAGGCGATCGGGTGGGTTCCTCGTTTAAAGGGATATATGTTTGGGCCGATATAGTAGCTTGTTCCATGAAACTCACTTACGGTGAGTGCAGCTGTTGCGGCTGAGTTGCAGCAGGCTATCAGGACACAGAGTATCAGACTGGGGATGTTGCAGGGTGTGGCAGCCAGTGAAGGTGCACTGTTTCTTTAGGAGGTGGCGCTGACATGAAGCACACCACTGCTTTTCTATGGGAATTCTCTACCAGTGTGAGAAACTGAAGTTGAATCCAAGATGGCGGCATTCAAGATGGCCACCGTGTAGATGATATGGCCTAACAGGTTTCCCCGTTCCCCCATCACTGGTCAGCATCTACTACACATGCTGTTTCTCAAATGCAAAGCCTGCCGCTATCTGAACTGGAGCGGACACTGAGGCTAGAGGGTCACTCCAATCCCAGGGATGGGCTATCAATTGCATGAGCTAAGACTAAAACATGGGACATCAAGGCGAGAAACGGCTAAGACAGCTATCCTGACCACGGCTAGGCGAGCGAGGTGACGTTAGCGTACCTTGAGTCTAGCCAACACGGGAAATTTGACAGGGGTGTGTCTGTTTGTGTGTGTGTCTCTGTGTGTGCGTGTGTGTGTGTGTGTGTGTGTGTGAGTGTGTGTATGTGTGAGTGTGTCTGTGTGTGTATGTATGTGTGTGTGTGTGTGTGTGTGTGTGTGTCTGTGTGTGCATGTGTGTGTGTGTGTCTGTGTGTGTGTCTGTGTGTATGTCTGTGTGTATGTATCTGTGTGTGTGTTTGTGTGTGTGTGAGTGTGTATGTGTGTGTGTGTGTGTGTGTATGTGTGTGTGTGTGTGTGTGTGTGTGTGAGTGTTTGTGTGTACCTGTGTGTGTGTGTGTGTGTGTGTGTGTCTGTGTGTGTGTGAGTGTTTGTGTGTGTCCGTGTTTGTGTGTGTGTGTGTGTCTGTGTGTGTGTGTGTGTGTGTGTGAGTGTGTGTGTGTGTCTGTGTGTCTGTGTGTGTCTGTGTGTTTGTGTGTCTGTCTGTGTGTGTGTGTGTTTGTGTTAATGTGTATGTGTGTGTGTGTGTGTGTGTGTGTGTCTCTCAGAGATGCAGAATCATACTTTACCTTCTATGATGTGTTTTCTGGAAAGGCCTCTCTCGGTTTCAGCTCTGTGGAGAAACACAAACACAAAACACGCTTGAAGCAAACTCCAGCCTCATCATCTGCACCCAGCTGCCATCTGTCCCCCTGTCTGTTTGTCCGTCTGTTCAGCTGTCTGCATATGCATCTGTCTGTCTGCCTGTGTACATGGTGGTTTACAAATCTGTCTCTCTCCCTCTCTGCCTCTCTAGGCATGCAGTCAGTATTCATCTGTGGATGTTTGTCTGCCTTCTCGTTCATGACACTGCTTACACTTAGTATTAACCCAATAGAGGCTAAGCCTAAATAAGTGTACACTGGCCAAAAGTATGTGGACACATGCTATGTATTGACAAACAGATTGCGGATTGCTGGACATCCCATTCCAAAGCCAGGGGCATTCATTTGGAGTAGCCCCCTATCCTCTGGGAAGGCTTTCCATAAGACTTTGTGTCTGTTCAGTGCATTTGTGAGATCAGGCACTGATGTTCAAGCTAGTGAACGATCCATCACGAAGGTGTCCAGTGGGGTTGTGTTGATGGCTTTTTGCAGGCTACTGGAGTTCGTCCACACCTTGGAGCCATGGAGCTGGCTTTGTGCACAGGGGCTTTGTATGATGTAGCATGAACACCACCCTTCAATGGAGCTTAGAGCCCAAATTCTGTAAAACTCAGACCATTATCCCCCTCTGCCAAACTTTACTATTGGCATTATGCATTCTGGTAAGCAGTGTTCGCCTTATTCATCCATCAGATTGACATCTACTGAAACCTGATTCATCATTTCAGAGTCCAGTGTGGCATTGTGTGTAGTGATGTTAGGCTTGTGTGCAGCTCCTGGCACACGGTTCTTGTGTTGTTGAAAGTCGAGGTGGTTTGGGCATCTCTCACTAGCAGCCTCCCCTTGGCATAGCCAACTGGGAAGAGACCCAGAGGTCATCCCAGGACCTGCTGCAGGGATGATATCTCCACTGGCCTGGGAATGGCTTGGGATTGCCCAGAATGACTTGGAGGAAGTTGCAGGGCTACCTGGGGTTCTCTGCTATACCTATTGCATCCAGAACCCTAGACTGGACCTGACCTTTGGGATCGGGATGGATTGATGCAAACGCTATTTAGCTCTATTAGTAAAAGTCATTGTTAACATGTATGTGCTTATCCTTCTGTCTGCCTAGTGATCTGTCCGTCTGCCTATGTACATGTTTATACATCTGTCCTTTCCCCTGTCCGTCTATCCGTCTGTCTGCCTGCCCTTGAGGATTCCTCCCTCAGGCTGCAGATCATCCGTTCCTTTCCCATTACCCGGCTGCCCAGCGCTGTGACTGCATACCAACACGCTGCTTATTATTCACGAGACAGGATTCTGAGGGGAAGGCGGAAGAAACCCTCTTCTTTCTTTAACCTTATCATCGCCCCCAGCTGGGCCTTTCCTGACTATCTCAAGCCCTCCACAGGCTGTACTGATTGCTGAGTCATCACTGCGAGCCGTGGCGGGGAAAGGCTCTCAGTGAAGCCGGCAGTAAGAAGTTTGCATTGATGTTTTTGGGATTTAGAGAAATCTCACTTTGGAACGGAGTGGAGCGCGCCTGACGGTGCAGAACCCGCACAAAGAATGAGGATGTGGCTTCGGCCTTGTCATGTCATAATGACCTACACTTTTTTGCCCCGCCCCCAACTTCCTCTGCCGAAGGCTGTCCGGGGGTAGAAGCGATAATTCAGCAAAACAACCGAACACAAATGTGGACGATTTTCTCAGCAGGATTATGACTGATGTGCCTTACAGCCAATCGCAATGATCCAAAGCAGCCCTGCAGTGAGAATGGCGGTGGCAGTAGGCAGTCAAACGTTTTTATAAAATTAGAGGTTAAGGTGAGAAATGGTGGGAAGGTGTTACTGAGGAACAAGGTTCCTGACACATCATCTGGAGGATGGTGCTGATTTCATTCATCCCCCTGGCTGAAAAAGGTTTGCCTAGCCTAGCGTTGAACTAACATGGTATGAGGCATCATTAAACTAACTAGCATCTAACGAACAACCGTTTCTCAAAGCTCATATCTTCGTACAACAGTAGTAGCATATTAATTATGCAATATTCTATATTTATGTCCATCTATATTTATATTTTGCACATGCATCCATCTATGATCAGTGTACATATGGTTTTTCAATGTGTTCTGCCCATATTCATCCTGAATAATTAGGTTTATGTAGCCATAATGATTGTACTTGGTGTCTGTTGCTCATCCTGTCGAGAAAGCACTGCAGGTTTATGGGGACCACATCTGTCTCCCCTCTGTAATAACTATTTATTATCGCGATCCCACAGGAATCTGAGCTCTGAGATATAACTCCAGCTATGTAAATCACTAATACAGCAATCTAATAAATGCTGGCTTGACAAGCAGCCTTTAAACAGACCAGCCTTGCGTAAGGTCAAGGCCAGGGTTTCATTATTAGCCAGCCAGTGAAATCCTGTTTTATTTATTCCCTTATTTTTTTGTCCAATGAAACCAGTCATTTGAAATGATGTGTTTTCCATGATCATGTGATGCGTTATGTGAGTTTTAATTGGCTTTCTCTAGAGCCGAGTCGTCTGCAGCTGGGTTTCACATGAGATGCCGGAGGTTTTAATTTGTGCAGCTAGAGTGATTTTTAGTTTCATGGTAAGCTCCGGGCCAGAAATGTGTTTCACCACATAAAGCCCAAAACTCACACCCGAGAAATTATAATACACATGTCTGATACTGAAAACTTTTAGGGTATTTCTAATATTCTAATATTCTAATATTTCTAAGATGATGGATCTGTTAAATGATAATGATGGATTCATGAAAATACTGAACATACATCTCTGATCATTTGCAAAGCATTGTTGGCTCTGGAGACAAATAGAAATAAAAAGGCTCGTCCTTGGTTCGGAATGGACATATATATCATCGCTGTCCAAAGAAAAACATGTATCTCCATTTTTGTTGATTTTTACTTTAATGCCTCATTTGATCACATGCGCTGCTGTTTACACTGTAAGGAAATTTCATGAAGAATGGACCAACAGAAATGGCCTGAAACTGCTTGGAAAGACGTCTGGTTCCATTGACTTCCATTCAAATTAAATGTGGTTTTTGGCCTCTCCTGTAAAGTTGCCATTTTGGAGATACCTGTTTTTCTTTGGACAGCGACGATATTCATACCCTGTTTCAGTCGGGACATAAAATGACCCTAAATGGGAAATGGAGAATCCTCTGCATTCTTAGACCTATCACCAACCCAATTATTCATGACATATATTATTCTATAAGTATAATACTCACTGGGCAAAAAATGTATGGGCACAGTCTGTTATTTATTCATCCATATGTAGTTGGTTGGTGTAGCTCGGTGGATAACACCACTACCCACCAGGGAGTTACCACCACACGTGGAAAACTGGGGTTCGAATCCCGGTCTGGGTTTACTATGCTGTGCTACACCAATAAGAGTCCCTGGGCAAGACTCCTAACACTACACCTGTAGACTGGGATTTTATCCACTGCTGGTAGACCCGTATGACAGTACGCTTCCATACACCTGCAGATTCAGCTACTTTCTTCACACTCGCCCAAAATGGTAATCACGAACGAGACATTCACTGCACTGTACCATCTCCTCTCAATCTATGAGTCCCGTCACTCACACCCCGCAGGTATATCATCCTCGTACAGCACCATCTGTTACTAACACCTTAAACACAAGGTCATATTTGTCTGGCTTTGTCATTAAAGGGCCGACTATGGTGTGCATTCCACTTCCCATCAGCGCACACTGCAAATCAGTGACAAATATGTACAAATCTTTTGAAATTTGGAAGATTTCGGCCATTCTAATTTGGAAAGACTCCTAACACTACACTGGCCCACCTGTAATATGAATACCCTTGTAAGTCGCTCTGGATAAGAGCGGCAGCTAAATGCGGTAAATATACAGGGGTTGGACAATGAAACTGAAACACCTGGTTTTAGACCACAATCATTTATTAGTATGGTGTAGGGCCTCCTTTTGCAGCCAATACAGCGTCAGTTGGTCTTGGGAATGACATATACTGCGTCCTGCACAGTGGTCAGAGGGATGTTAAGCCATTCTTCTTGCAGGATAGTGGCCAGGTCACTACGTGATGCTGGTGGAGGTTCGTCCTTCTTGGTGGTATGCTGACATTACCCTGGATGCCGTGGCTCTTGATACATCACAAAGACTTGCTGTCTTGGTCACAGATGCGCCAGCAAGACGTGCACCAACAATCTGTCCTCTTTTGAACTCTGGTATGTCACCCATAATGCTGTGTGCATTGCAGTATTTTGAGCAGAACTGTGCTCTTACCTGCTAACTGAACCTTCACACTCTGCTCTTACTGGTGCAATGTGCAGTTAATGAAGATTGGCCACCAGGCTGGTCCAATTTAGCCATGAGACCTCCCACACTAAAATGACAGGTGTTTCAGTTTCATTGTCCAACCCCTGTAAATATATAAATATAGTTATAGTATAAATCCTAACACTGCTTTTGAGTATACTAATCCCTTGATGTAATCTGGGAAACATTTAATTCATAATTTTTAAAAAAATTTTGATTCCTTAAATTTCGCTGTTTTTAATAGAAATTACCCCTTTCAATTACATCCCCTAAAATTATGAATGATAAGAAGAATATTTTCCTCACATCTTTCGAGCTTTGTGATATATTTTAAATCCCCCAGTGTCTGATTATCATAATATTTTCTACTTCTATTTTTTTCCCCTTTTTATTTTCTGGGTTAATATATATTTTATTTATTTCACTCTTTCACTTTTTTATTTTAGATTATTCTGCTGCTGTTTATTTATCCTTTCGAGACAGTAATGATGAATGTTGGAGTGATGCCGTCTTGGAATGCTTATAAATATTTGCATCAATTTAAAAACTTTACTTGATGCAATAAACTTTTTATATGATGCCATGAACTTCATAGAGGTGTCATCAATTTCATGTGATTCCATTCAGCTTTATACATGATGTCATAAATGTCACATGTGATGCTATGAATTTCATATCACACCACAACCTTTATAAGTGATGTCACGTAATGCCATAAACTTCATGTGATGCCATAAACTTTCTATATGATGTCATAAAGGTCACATGTGATGCCATAACTTCATATAATATCATACATTTTGAATATAGCATATTATGATGGCGATGTAGAAGCTGGTTATTACATTATTCCTGGTGTCTTAAATTACTACTACTTCATAGCTCAGTGACCTGGGCTGAGTGAAAACCGTTGCAGCCACTGGCTAAATTACACTGTGTAATAATACTGCATGCCATTTGCAAACTGATCAGGTTACCGCATGACTGGCTGGCTATTATTTTTCGGAGCCATGTTTCAGAGGTGTCAGAGAGCCAGCAGCGCTCTGATTAAAACCCCAGTCAGGAATCACTGCATCTTTCAGAAAACAAAACAACAGCTGCGGTGTGATGTGTTCTTTCTTCTTTACAGAACTGATTCATTTGAATACACTGGACAGTTTTCAAGCATGAACTACCTGGTTATGGGCCTGGCACAGCATCTAAACGGGAATCAAATCATGACTTGGATCATCGTCCTGCTGCGTCCCAGCTGTGCTTAAACTTTAGGTCAAACTGACAGGTGAACATTCTCCTTCAGGATATTCTAACAGAGAGCAGGGTTCCTGATTTCATCATATATGACAAGTGGTCCAGGTCCCGCAGAAGCAAAGCACTCCCAGACCATCACACTACCACCACCATGTTTCACTGTTGGTATGGTGTTCTTATAGTGGACTGTGGAGTTGGATTTATGC
>JAMWET010003738.1:0-7500 GCA_024036415.1 Prochilodus magdalenae | reverse complement strand
CTATGCTAGCTCTGTCTATGTGAGCTGTGTCTCTGGACTGTGGGAGGAATCTGGAGCACCTGGAGGAAACCCCCACAGATACGTGGAGAACATGCAAACTCCACACAGAGAGGACCCTGAACGCTCCAGCCAGGGTTCCAGTTGTTCAGTGATGTCTAGTACACCGCTTTGAGTTTGACTCACTTTCCTGCCGCGTACACCTCCGCCGTGTCGAACAGGTTCACACCACTCTCATAGGCGATGGTCATCAGCTGCTCGGCCACCTGTGCCAAACATACAGACACAAAATAAGCTTATTACACCAGTTATAAACCTTTTATAACACATGCTGTCATTAACACGCCTCCTCTAGCAGCTTCTGGAGAAAGATTATTCAGTTCAAGTGTTGGGAGTCCCCCGTCTGATGAGGTGGCTTGCAGTTTTGAAGGAACTCTGGCGCACATATATGAAGGTATGTGTATTAGCCCCCCCGCCCCCACACACACAAGCCCCCTTCAACAGTGTGAGCCAGTGGTGGGACGTTAAAAGTGTATACCCCTATAGAGGCAGCTGCTAGTCTAATTTTTCTGATCAAAATTGTGATTTAAATTTATTTTTTAGTTTATTATCAATTAATTAGTTAACGACAGGCCTAAGGCTAAGAGGACCACCCCTTCCCAGGAAGACCACCTGGCTAGTGGCCTTCAGGTCACTTATCTCTTATGTGTGTATTATTTCTCCTGAGTAATTAATGGATCCTCTGAATCAGGCTCTTTCGAGCCCAGTGAGTCTGTTTTGCAGGTTAGCAGCTGACCCTCACACTCACACCTGACAGCTGGACTGGTCAGAGGTGCTAGGGTCATGTCCTGTGTTTGTGTTTGTGGTAACCCCCTTCAGGACCATCAGAGGGGTCAGAGCAGCGCATCCCTCCATCACTCAGGCAGACAGAGGGGGTTAATCACCTGCTGACTCTGAGGACTGGACAATCAGTCAATCAGGCGTTTGTCCCCACAGCGCTACACACACACCTGTGTGTGGGACAGAGATTGCTTTTACAGGCGTCTTTCAAACACAGCCGGCTAATCTAACCTAATCCTGCCCCTCCGCGGCGCTGAGGATAAACCGCTCTGCTCAGAAATCCAAACCATTCAGTCGTCACAGCAGCGCACCACACCATACATCCTACTCTAAAGAGACACTGAGAGGAGGAGCAGAGAGACAAAATACAGAGAAGAGGGATAGAACAAAAACAAAAAGAGAGAACGTGAGAGAGAGAGAGAGAGAGAGAGAGAGAGAAAGACAGAAAGAGAGGGAGAGAAAGACAGAGAGAGAGAGAGAGAGAGAGAGAGAGAGAGAGATAGAAAGAGAGAGAGAGAGAGAGAGAGAGAGAGAGAGAGAGAGACAGAGAGACGAGAGAGAAGACGAGAGACGAAGAGAGAGGAGAGAGAGAACAGAGACCAGAGAGAAGACAGAGAGAGAGAGAGAGAGAGAGAGAGAGAGAGACAGAGAGACAGAGAGACAGAAAGAGAGAGAGAGAGACAGAGAGACAGAAAGAGAGAAAGACAGACAAAGGGAAAGGGAAAACAGCAAGTAGAGACTGAGAAGGCAGAGAAAGAGACTAAAGGGGGAAGTGAAAGTAAAGACTAAGAGAAAGAAAAAAGAAGTTTGAAAAAATGATTGAAACAGGTAGAGACAGAAAAAGACTGAAAGAACAAGAAGAGATAGAAAGAAAGAACGAGAGAAAGAAGGAAGAAAGAAAGAAGTTGCTGAATGTGAGAGAATAAAGAACCAAGACTAATGGAAATAGACTGAAAGATGAATAGACCAAAAAGGAGACGGACAGAGAGAGAGAGAGAGAGAGAGAGAGAGAGAGAGAGAGAGAGAGAGTTGGAAAGCAAGTAAAAGAGACATTAATAAAGAAGAGAACAGACAGAAAGACAGAGAGAGAGGGAGGAGAAGAGAGAAAAGAAGAGATGGGAGAGAGAGCAGGAGGAGAAAAAGCCAGAGGGGAAAGCATTAGCTGTTTTAGCTGTTTAAGTTAAATTGATCCCCCACCCTCGTCCCTCCTCCTCCCTGCCCTCCTGTCTCTCCCCCTCCAGTGCGTGTTTGTCCAGCAGAAGGACCTTATTGGCCATTTCACTCCAAACTCCCCCCAACGCCCCCCCAAACCCTCCCGTCATCACTTGTTAGCCTGAACACGACTTTAGCGCCAGGCAAAGAGCGACTCAGCGAGAAACGAGCAACGAAGGTGACCCCTCCAGCTAAAATCAGAGGGAGGGAGAGAGAGAGAGAGAGAGAGAGAGAGAGGGGTGCCAAAAAACCTGTCAGAGAGTTGCTGAGGAGAAGGAGTTAGAAAATGGCAATATGAGGGATGAAGGAAAAGGAGGATTCAGCATATTGTCCGGACTGTACCCGGAGCCCTGGAGCTGTAAGCTTTTGCTCTGTCATTAGATTTGTGGAGTGGCTCACGACCAAACACTGGAGTACTGACCTAGGGTCAGTGCCGGTCTTCACTATCGTAATGCATAAGAACAAATGGACAGTGGGGATCTGATCCTAGATCAGCACTTTCCACCCGGGGAATTCCGAGAAAATCAAAGAGCAAACCGGGAATCTCCACCTCACTGAGCACTTTACTGGGAGCACCTGCACATCTACTCCTTCACACAGTCACTTCAACAGTTAGTCGTGTGGCAGCAGGGCCAGTACAGACACGGTCCAGCAGCTTCAGGTAGTGTTCAGATCAACCAGGCCAGATAAGATGTCCAGGAATGCACAACAGTCAGAGCAGTGGTCACCGACCCTGGTCCTCGAGCTCTACCTTCCAGTAAAATCCAGTTCTAACCCCAACCTGCCACACCTGGTCTAGCTAATGAAGTTCTCCAGAGGTTCTTGATTGGTGGTATCATATGCATCACCGTTGGGTAAAGTGAGGGATGGAACTAAACCCTGCAGGAAACTAGATGTTAAGGAAATCCGGTTTCTTGAACATGGCAATGTGTTTGGTGTTCCTCCATGGCCTTCCCAGTCACCTGATCGGAATCCTATAGAACACCTTTGGAATGTGGTAGAACTAGAGATTCACATCGTGAACGTACACCTGAGAGATCTGCAGGAGCTGCCTGGTGCGATCATATCAGCCCAGCTGAGAATCATATAGGAATGTTTCCAACATCTTGTGGAACCCATGCCATGTAGGATTAACACTGACAGATAGAATAAGAGAGAGAGAGAGACAGAAAAGCAGTCAGATAGAGAGACGGGTGAGAGACAAAAGAGAGAGAGAGAGGAAAGGGAAAACAGCAGGTAGAGACTGAAAAGGCAGAGAAAGAGACTAATGGGAAAAGTGAAAATAAAGACTGAGAGAAAGAAAAGAGAAAGTCTGAAAACGTGATTGAAACAGGTAGGGAGAGAAAAAGACTGAAAGAGCAAGAAGAGATAGAAAGAAAGAACAAGAGAAAGAAGAAAGAAAGAAAGAAAGAAAGAAATTGCCTAACCGTGAGAGGAATATATAGAACACGAAGACTAATAGGATAGATACCGAAAGATGGTAATAGAGCAAAAAGGAGGACGGGGACAGAAGAGAATGGAGAGAGAGAGAGCACGGTTCGTGCCGAGAGAGAGAGAGAGAGAGAGAGAGAGAGAGAGAGAGAGAGAGAGACAGAATAAGAGAGAGAGAGAAAGAATGAGAGAGAGAGAGACAGAGAATGAGAGAGAGAGACAGAGAGAGAGAGAGAGAATGAGAGAGAGAGAGAAAGAATGAGAGAGAGAGAGAGAGAGAGAGAGAGACAGAATGAGAGAGAGAGAGACAGAATGAGAGAGAGAGAAAGAATGAGAGAGAGAGAGAGAGAGAGAGAGAGAGAGACAGAATAAGAGAGAGAGAGAAAGAATGAGAGAGAGAGAGAGAGAGAGAGACAGAGAATGAGAGAGAGAGACAGAGAGAGAGAGAGAGAATGAGAGAGAGAGAGAAAGAATGAGAGAGAGAGAGAGAGAGAGAGAGAGAGAGACAGAATGAGAGAGAGAGAGACAGAATGAGAGAGAGAGAGAGAGAGAGAGAGAGAGAGAGAGAGAGAGAGAGAGAGAGAGAGGGACCCATGCCATGTAGGATTGAGGGTTCTACGAGAGCTAAGGAAGTGCATTCCCAGTTTTAGCATTGGGTTCCTAATAAGCTCACTGAGTGCCCTGTTATCATGTGCCTTACTCTACAGGAGGCATGCATGTTTACAATTAGTTCTAATGATTTTGCCCGTTAATTATTCACACGTTCGTTCATCATCTAGCAAACTGCTGATCCAGGGAAGGCATCCACCAAATATGGCCCAACTGCGCAATTCTTTGATGGAAGAGTGTCTGAACACTGATGTGGCCCACATCCAGAAACTTGTCCAGTGGAGGTGTTACACGCTGGTAGGTCCAGTTCAGTCACAGGTGACTAGTTCTATCTCGTCTGTTCCAGTCCACTAAATCCCAGTATACTGAGATGCGTATCGTGGTTTATGAATATGTCTTATTGTATCACGTAATATGTTTTTGCTACATAGCCAGCATACAATGACCGGTAATGTCTGCTTCCCCAAATGTTATACAAAGTCAACCCCACTTAGTCTCACAGAGCTGACAGCTCTCTGCTACAGCACACACACACACATGCCTTCTTATACAGTCTAATCTGCCTGCTAGCATTAACCGCGTCCCCTGCCACCGTCCCATGCCTCCTAACGTCTCCCGTCACTCCCTACAGTAAGTCAACGCATGATGACAGCCGCAGCACAAACTACACTGTCACTTTGTATACAAAGCTTCCTGACGTCCGTCCTCCTCGGGACAGAGCGCTGAGTCATGCGGCACCTCCCTCCGATGTGTGTGTGTGTGACTGTAGAGGATGACGATCGTGACAGCATGTCTCTCCTAAGCACACTGAAGCAGCAAGGAGCCCCAGCAGAGGAAGAGAGGGCTTTGACCTCGAGGTCTTAGCCTCTCTAACCTCTCTAGGGAGAGAGATAAGGACACTGCCGGCAGTGGGGCTGTTTACCAGCTCCTCTGCCTTATACGCCCCCACAGATGAATAAACATTAGTACTGTTACTGGGATGGTTCGTCCTTTGAGGATCGTCAAGGCCGGCTCATGCCATGTGTCCAGAACTAGGGATGGGGATATTTACACTCGCTGTCCACTCGCACAAATGCCTATTCACCATGGTATGGGCTAACTTGTACTGTCCACTGAATGCTATCTACACTCATTGTCCATCTTATCAGCTCCACTGACTAGGTGCGTGGTTGTCTGGGTACGTGGGTGGTTGTCCTAGTGGTTGTCTCATGGGTGGTTGTCCAGGGGTGTATGAGTAGATTGGTGGATGTCTTGTTTTGTCTTGGTGGGTGGGTGAATTGGTAGTTGTATTGACTTGTCTAGGAGGGTGGATGGGTTTTGTCTTGTCTGGGTTGGTGGGTGGATGGGTAGTTGTATTGACTTGTCTAGGAGGGTGGATGGGTTTTGTCTTGTCTGGCTCGGTGGGTGGATGGGTAGTTGTATTGACTTGTCTAGGAGGGTGGATGGGTTTTGTCTTGTCTGGGCTGGTGGGTGGATGGGTAGTTGTATTGACTTGTCTAGGAGGGTGGATGGGCCCTGTCTTGTCTGGGTCGGTGGGTGGATGGGTAGTTGTATTGACTTGTCTAGGAGGGTGGATGGGTCTTGTCTTGTCTGGGTCGGTGGGTGGATGGGTAGTTGTATTGACTTGTCTAGGAGGGTGGATGGGTTTTGTTTTGTCTGGGTCGGTGGGTGGATGGGTAGTTGTATTGACTTGTCTAGGAGGGTGGATGGGTTTTGTCTTGTCTGGCTCGGTGGGTGGATGGGTAGTTGTATTGACTTGTCTAGGAGGGTGGATGGGTTTTGTCTTGTCTGGGTCGGTGGGTGGATGGGTAGTTGTATTGACTTGTCTAGGAGGGTGGATGGGTTTTGCCTTGTCTGGGTCGGTGGGTGGATGGGTAGTTGTACTGACTTGTCTAGGAGGGTGGATGGGTTTTGCCTTGTCTGGGTCGGTGGGTGGATGGGTAGTTGTATTGACTTGTCTAGGAGGGTGGATGGGTCTTGTCTTGTCTGGGTCGGTGGGTGGATGGGTAGTTGTATTGACTTGTCTAGGAGGGTGGATGGGTTTTGCCTTGTCTGGGTCGGTGGGTGGATGGGTAGTTGTACTGACTTGTCTAGGAGGGTGGATGGGTTTTGTCCTGTCTGGGTCGGTGGGTAGATGGGTAGTTGTACTGACTTGTCTAGGAGGGTGGATGGGTTTTGTCCTGTCTGGGTCGTGGATCGATGGGTAGTTGGATTGACTTGTTAGGAGGCGGGCGCGGTCTTGTCTGTCTGGGTTGGTGGGTGGGTGGTTATGGTTACTGGATCAAGTGGGGGTCTGTGGGCTGAGCGTAGATTTTTATGTTTTATACTGTTCTTTAAAATGCTATGCACACGTTTCAGGTAATGTGTGTGGTTTCTCTCTGCAGTTATACACTGATTGGAAAAAATAAAGTGGGGGAACACGTTTGTTTGAAAGAAACATCCAAATCTCAAATGGAGTAAGAAAAAAAGAAATCTTGCAGAATTATGCTGTTTCCTCATGTTCTTATAGACTGTGTGTACACTATATGTGTTCCAGGTGGTGGAGGGAGTTTTGGTGTCTTGCCTAAGGAAGGATGCCCCGACAGTCGTGTTGATGGATAGAGATGAATAGATGAATTCGAGATCGCGCTAGTCCCCAGTATGTGCTTGGGTTTGACTTGAATTCAAGGAGACTCCGTCCTTGAAAATGAGGGAGTAAAATGGGCTGGTGGACTTAGAAATGAGGTTATTGTCATGTAGGTCCTAGAGGTGCCACTCGTCCCATATGTAAGCGCGAAAGACTGTAGCCACCCTGCAGCCTTAGCAATCGTTTACTAGAGATATGGATAACTCAAGTAATTGGTATGTGGTTTTGTGTGGTTTTTAAGTGCCTGGCCACATGCTGCGCTAATTGTTAGTAGCGATCGGGATTGTTTTGTCCCTAGGGAATCTCCCTATCGTCTACCCAAGTGATTTTTCCTGTGTGAACTCACTGGGGTTCACAATCGTGAGTGTGTCTGAAGCTCTACCTGGATCGATAGTCTGATAGCCTTTCTGCGAGCCATCTTGTGAGATGGACTACGTATTCCCGGAATGTTTTGAGGTGAAGGGAGACAGGACAAGGGAGAGAAAAAAGTGAAAAGAATAGAAGTCAACAGTAAAAAAGGGAGAGTGTTTATGGGGGATGGTAAGGCAACACGAAGAGATGATAGGAGAAGAGGAAGGGAGAAAGAAGGGAGGTGGAAAGAAGAGAAGGAGAAAATTGAAATCTGGATGGGGGAAAGTCATTGAAGCTAAAAAAAATAGAAGGTAATAAATTTGATCTCAATGTAGATTTAAAAAGAACTGAGTCATGGCAATTGAATTGAATCAGCATCAAATTCCCCATATCCATTACTTGTATATCCCACTTGCCTTATCTTCTTCCTCTAC
>JAMWET010003737.1:0-24344 GCA_024036415.1 Prochilodus magdalenae | reverse complement strand
AAATTTATTTACCTGATCATTCATACTAGGTATAATATCTACATTACCTTCTTTTTACTTTCATTGGTGGAATATCTTCAGGATGTAATGATCCCAAAGATTGAGGTGACCCTAGGCCTTCATTTCACCCGATCCGTGTCCTGGACACTAGGGGTTAATATATCCGCAAGGCAAATGAAGACATGAAGTGAGGAGCCAGTGGGGTGGAGGGGAATGGGAACCATGGTCTGTGGCGGCGGCACCCACCGTGGGCTTTAGGATCCTCCACCACCTGGGAACCCTGGACTGTTGTTAGCATCATACCAGTGCAAGATGACTTGCTAGTGTTCGCCTCACTGTGGTCTTGTTCCCCTTTTCCTAGCCTTGTGTTAATAAGTCATGGTGGTTCGACTTGTTCCCAGAAGAGGGACTCCCCTCTTTCTCATTCATAAGGAGTTTCCGCCAACGAACCTCCTCTATAAATAAGTCGTCAGAAGAGACAAAAAAAAAACCATGTAAGCACAACAAAAACAAACGATATCAACCGAATAAACACATCACATAGTTTGGAAATACTCGACCAGGAAATAAAACATTTTTAGAGAACTGTAAAAAATTTCTTACAATATCACTGTGCAGAAAAAGTATCTGTCGCATTAAAAAATAAAAAAATGCAACACAAACACCGTCATAGACAGACATCGACGGGCAGGAAAAAATCGCGAATAAAACGTACAGGACTTACCTACCTTTTGTAAAGTCGCTGCTGAAGTCAGTCAAACCGTTCGTGTGAGAAATGAATGAACAGTTTTTCAGCTCGGCGCTGTCCATAGTACCCCCTCCGGAGTGCCGCCCCATGAAGGAGGAGCCGGCGAGCGCGAAGCGACGCGTAGGCAGGTCATGTGACCGGAGGGGGAGAGCTGACCAATCCCGAGGGACCAGTCTTTTTTCACGACCAATCCGCGGGGACCGGTTTGAAACTAATCAGTGAAACACTTTAGGAACTGGCCAATCAGAGGTCCCAGGAGGAAAGTGGTGCACAATGTTCTCTGTGGGGCCCCTGAGGGCCCCCTCGGGCACACCGGAATGGCACAAAATCCACCCGGTCGGTACCCCGACGGGACCCGACAGGGGAGAACCAAGAGTTGTCCGCACCCGGGTTGCCCCGCTTTGGCTAACCCTTACCCTAACCCTAGTTTGTGGTGCTGCGGGCGCTTTAAGAAGGCGGGCTTTTCACCAGCGGGGCAGGCGTGGCTTCGGCGTTCGAGGCGTGGCTTGGGAACACCGCGAAAACTTAAAGTTCGGCATACGGCTCCTCTTGGTTGACTCGACAGGATGAAGCGCCTTACTAACGAAGACAAACGAAAGCTTAGGAGAGCTCATGCGTCCAACGCGCTGAAGGCCCGAAGGTATTTCTTTTGTTTTAAAGTGCGTAAAAGAAGTTATTTCTTTTGTTTTAAAGTGCGTAAAAGAAGTTATTTCTTTTGTTTTAAAGTGCGTAAAAGAAGTTATTTCTTTTGTTTTAAAGTGCGTAAAAGAAGGTATTTCTTTTGTTTTAAAGTGCGTAAAAGAAGGTATTTTTTGTATTTTGTGTCTGTTCTTACCTTTCTTCCTCTATATTTACGGAAGCTATTTTTGTGTGTGGCTTTTCCCTTATTACAGTTACATTGGCTGGCTGAGGCAAGCGAGATGCAGGTTTGGTGGCATAATTCACGCAATGAAGAGAGAACTGGAGAGACTGGACAAGAAAAACAAAACAAAATCAAAATTCAGCCATCCACACTGGCCACCAGTCATCTCTATGAGGGAGAGGGAGAGCAGGAAAAAGCTTAGGAGAGAGCTCGCTCAGGCCGCTGCCGCTCAGGCCTCTAAAGCAGACCCCCCACCCCAAAAAAGCACTGCACAGGCTGGGCTCAGGTCAGGGCCCTTCAGGTGGCCCCCAGTCCTTAAAGATCTCCCCGTTCCAGGTAATGTATTTTGTACAAAGCTTTTTTTTTTTTTTTTTCCTCTCTTGTTTTTTTAAACAACCTTTATAATATGATGTGTGGGGTTATTGTCTGACATTCTTTTCATGTTTGTTTGGCTAGGTTTGCCTCAGTCAGCCTCTTTGGCTGTGCTGCCGACTCCACCGTCTGTGTCTCTGGCAGCAATGGAAAGAGTGCCAAGGGCTACAAAGTGGAGGAGACAGAAAAGACAAGAGAAGGACGATAAGGTGCAGAAGAAGGGTGGCACAGTCCATCGCCGGCACGACCCAGTCAGCTACCCCCTGCAAACTCTGTGGCCAGCCCAAGAGGTTGGAGTTCGGCCACAGTTATTACCGGGGCAAAAGTTTTTGTGCCAAGGCAGCTGGCCGGAGTGTGTCTGACTGGCTGGCGGAACAGAAGCGGGCGGCCGGGCAGGATCAGGGCAGAACAATGCCCAGAACCACGGCCTGGAGGTTGAAAAAGAGGCTGCAGCAGGAGAAGGCTGACAGGAAGGCAGGAATCGTGCCTAAATACAGAAAGCGTGCCCCTTTTGCCATTTGTCATCTCTGTGACCAGCCACGGCAGAAGGCCTACGGACACAGCAGATATAAAGGAATCCCCTTTTGCTCGTCACACGAGGGCAAGACTGTCGAGCTGTGGCTCGCTGAGCAACGTGCTGCGGATCGCGAGGAACGACCAGGCACGAGTGGGGAGACTGCAAAGAAGTAACACTGTGTAGTCATGCGAGTTACTCTGTTCTTGCAATTTTTATATTTTTGTTTAATAAAAATTATTTATTGTATTCCCCACAATCTGTGTATTTATTACCATTACCATTTATAAGAATCTGTTTCTGTGATTTTTTCTTTTTTCTCTGACTT
The DNA here is from genome assembly GCA_024036415.1 of Prochilodus magdalenae. Classification (NCBI taxonomy): domain Eukaryota; kingdom Metazoa; phylum Chordata; class Actinopteri; order Characiformes; family Prochilodontidae; genus Prochilodus; species Prochilodus magdalenae. The sequence goes on along the minus strand of JAMWET010003737.1, from coordinate 21,520 downwards.
TATTAAAGCATCTTCTTTACCGTCGTACCAGAGCAATGATGAGCGCAACACATTATTTGGACAAACCATCTTTTTTTTTATTAACTGATATGTGCAAAATAAATACATAAATATTCTTGGCAGTAGAAAAATAAATATTCTTTTATAAATACAAATATAAAATATTATACTAGATCAAATACAAAGTACTTCATTGGAGGACACATACAAATAAATAACAATAAAAGTGCCACAACATAGTGTGAGAGAACAGACTATAAGTATAAGTGTGTATATATATATATATAAGAGTTTATTAATAATAACAATGATAAAAAATGCTAGTCTTTTGTGCCCTCTGACTGCTCTGCCCGCCACTCATCCACAGTCTTCCCCTCCGCTGTGGCACAGAAGAAAGTATTGCGCACCCTGCTGTGCCCAAACTCTTTAGTCTTTGGCTGCCCACACTTGGAGCACTTGTAGTGCATGTGGGTCAGCCGTGCTGGAACAGCCTCACCGCGCTGCTTTGCCGACTCCTCTGCTGCCTTCCTCCTTCTCCACTCTGTGGTCCGACTCCAGACCTTTCCCTCTTGGCCTGGCTGAAGGGGTGTCGGGGGTGGGGGGATCAGGTGCAGAGGCTGCGGAGGTGGCATCATCGACAAAGAAGCGGAGTGGGCCATAAGTGCTGGTGCAGGGTGCTGCAGGGGAGGGGGCTGAATAGCTGTGAAGGGGACAGCAGAGGCTGAAGCAGGAACTGGACGCGGTCCCCGTCGCACAGCCTGCCCAGACAGGTCCAACGGAGATGGGAACTCAAACGGCCTTGGGTGTTCCGGCTCTGGGACGCGCTGCCTGGGCTCTGACAGCGGGATGGCTGCTGTCAGCCTCGGGTTGGGCATGGGGATTTCCATGGCCAGGACGGCCAGCTCCTGCTTCTTTTGTAAGTTGTTATGCCTATAAAAATAAACACGGACAACAAATGAATAAAACACTTTAAGGATTCAGCACAAACCTTAGTTCAACAATAAAAACATTTAGGGGTGTAAGATCACCCTTATGTGATTAAATGTTTAATTAATGTTACTTCAGGGGTCCTTACCACACAGACAGTGTGCGCTGATTAACCTCGAAGAGCTGAAGGGCTGTTGCTTCCATGAGTGCTGGACTGTTCAGGACCATCCTCCTGATCCTGCCATAGTCATGCAGGATGACAGCCCAGCGGTTCACCTTCACCCCGGCGATCTTTTGGCCACGGGGGTGAATGGCGCACAGCTCCAGGCAGATGGCCTCCACGAGGCGGCTCGCGTTAGGCCACTGCGCAGGCCCTGTGCCCTGGCCCAGCAAACAGCTGCGAAAGACAAAAACCCAGACCAATTAGAATTACACATTAAAGAGCATGTGTTCTATAAAACCCTTCTTTCTGCGTGCATGGTGCCCTTACCGCTTCAAGCTCTCCGTGCCGCTGCACACAGCGGTCTTTGAGTGGCTGGCCTTAAACCGACCCACGAGGAGCCGCTCCCTGTGTCTCGGTAGGTAAGAGACGCGTTGCCTGTCGGCCTCTGGCAGAGAGTTCCAGAGGGCGACAATGTCAGCAACGTGCCTCTCGGAGAAGCAGGGTTTCATCACGCAGCTCCACGAGGTGCCTGGCCAGCCTGACCACACGGTCATACCCAAGGGCTCCATCGGGGCCTCTGAACACCTGAGAAAATATAGCAGAAATGAGGAAAACGGGGATTATTGTAATTCAAACATGCGTCCTTCTCACGTTTATTTATAACAGCATTATAACAGTTTTTACTTACGTCGGCATCGTCCACCACGGATGTCGCACCCGCCGAGGGGGGAGGGGCGGGGGCGGTTGGGGCATCGACCGACAGAGCTCGGGAGGGAGGAGCTTCTGGCTCAGCACTGGTGACGGGAAGCCCGTGCCGAGGGTCAGTGGCCGTCAGCGGGGTGATGGTGGGGTCGCCTTCATCACCCAGGTATCGATTGGGTATGGTCTCCTCCTCAAACCCCTCGTCCTCACATTCCGGGTCTCCGTCTGGGGCGTCCGGGTCACGGCCGATGTCCTCCCTCAGCTCCCTGCACTGCTGGGAGTAGAGGTACTCGACACCGATCAACTCCCCTGAAACAGAGCGATAATTGGCCTCCATATTAAAAAAAAAGCAAAGCAAAACATGCTGGCGTTATCTCGTACGCTGCGATTTAGGCAAAATGAAGTACCTGTGTACTCCCCAGGCTTGGTGCAGTCCTCAACAAGCTTGCGGCCCGAGCAGTCGCTGGCTGAGCTGGTTGAGGCTGTGCTGCAGGTGGCCGCTGTAGCACCGCAGCACCTGGCCTGCCTGGTCTGCCGCTGCTGCTGCCGCGCGGTCCTCATTCCACCTCACCAACCCCTCCAGGAGGTACGCCTGGAAGTTTTCTGCATTAGCAGAAGTACCTGTGAAGAAAAGAAAGCACATTGTAGACAGCTCCCGACAAGCGCACACAGTGAAGAAAAACACATCTATAAACATCTATGAACTTACCAGGTATGAAGTTGTTCAGGTGGAGGTGGAATGACTCTAGGGAGGTGGACCCACGCGCGCAGTGGAACACAGGGAGGATGACCCCACCTCTGGTGACCTGTCCCGCCTTAGTGTACAGCTGGATTCCTGGAGGATCCTGGATGCAAGAAAGGTGTTGCCGCTGGGTCTCCCAGATGGCACCCATCCTTTCAGCGTCCAGCAAGGGGATGCCCATCGTGTCCGTCACACCGCGGAAAGCATCCAGCAGCTGGCCGATGAGCTCCTCGGTCTCCTGTGCCCCGCGCGTACGGCGGCGACAGTGCCGAGCGAGCAGCTTTGGCGTCAGCCTGCTGTTGAGCTGCTCCTCGGTCAGGCCCACGATGCCTTGCTTCTCCTCCATCTCCGCCTCTACAGCCTCCCGCAGACGAGCCACATCCGCCGCATCCCACTCAAAAATGCAGGCGGAGAGCTTCGCCATGAAGAGGCCATAGAGCTGGTGGCTGTCCGTGGTGACACCCACAGCGAACCTTCGCATCAGGTGCCACACGTCAAGTCGGACGACCAGCTCCTCCCACTTGTGGAACATGGCCGCTGCCCTGGATCTCCCCGTTCCAGAACAGCAGTCCCTGTCCACGTACAGGAGCTTGGGCGGAGGCACTCCAGCGTCGGCGTAGCGCCCCATCAGACCTGCTGCCATGGGCAGCAGCCCGGTGCCCTCGTGAGCTGTCAGCACGGACATGAGTATTTGTCCGTGCTCGTTGCCCACGTTGGTCACCCAGGCCGCTGTCCCCGCTGCAGCTCCGGCCAACTTTTTCACTACCTGAATACAAACACACACACAGATACAGGTAAAATTATATAAACAAACACGTCACCAAATTTATGTACAAATCAGCAGACAAGTAAAAACATTACCTTCTTTGTGGAATCAATCTTCAGGATTGATCCAAAGATGGAGGTGACCCTGGCCTTCATCTCACCGATCCGTGTCCGGACATCCTCGGCATGGATGGTGAGGAGCCAGTGGGGTGAGGGAATGGGCACCATGGGCGGTGGCGGCGGCACCACCTGCTGTACCTCAACACCTGGGACCTGGAATTTGTTGCACACTGCAAGATACTGCAGTGTTCTCGACATCCAGGCCTCACTGTGCTGTTCCCTCAGCTTGTGGTACAGCATGGTGGTACTGTTCCCGAGGGACCTCTTTCTCATCAGCCGCACGACCTTCATGTCGCAGGACAACCTGTAAGCAAACAAACACATTCACACATCAAAGTTTGGAAATACTCGACAGGAAATACATTTTTAGAGAACTTTAAAAAATTTTACACTGTGCAGGTAGCGGCGCATTAAAAAGATCACAACGACATCGAGCGGGGAAAAAATCGTACATCAGGTTGAACAAATCGACAATTTTTACAAAGGTCTCTCTCGTACATTAGGTCGAGCGAATAAAACGTACAGGACTTACCTACCTTTTGTAAAGCGCTGAAGTCAGTCAAACCGTTCGTGTGAGAAATGAATGAACAGTTTTCAGCTCGGCGCTGTCCATAGTACCCCTCCGAGAGTGCCGCCCATGAAGGAGGAGCCTCGAGCGAAGCGACGCGTAGGCAGGTCATGTGACCGGAGGGGGAGAGCTGACCAATCCCGAGGGACCAGTCTTTTTTCACGACCAATCCGCGGGGACCGGTTTGAAACTAATCAGTGAAACACTTTAGGAACTGGCCAATCAGAGGTCCCAGGAGGAAAGTGGTGCACAATGTTCTCTGTGGGGCCCCTGAGGGCCCCCTCGGGCACACCGGAATGGCACAAAATCCACCCGGTCGGTACCCCGACGGGACCCGACAGGGGAGAACCAAGAGTTGTCCGCACCCGGGTTGCCCCGCTTTGGCTAACCCTTACCCTAACCCTAGTTTGTGGTGCTGCGGGCGCTTTAAGAAGGCGGGCTTTTCACCAGCGGGGCAGGCGTGGCTTCGGCGTTCGAGGCGTGGCTTGGGAACACCGCGAAAACTTAAAGTTCGGCATACGGCTCCTCTTGGTTGACTCGACAGGATGAAGCGCCTTACTAACGAAGACAAACGAAAGCTTAGGAGAGCTCATGCGTCCAACGCGCTGAAGGCCCGAAGGTATTTCTTTTGTTTTAAAGTGCGTAAAAGAAGTTATTTCTTTTGTTTTAAAGTGCGTAAAAGAAGTTATTTCTTTTGTTTTAAAGTGCGTAAAAGAAGTTATTTTTTGTATTTTGTGTCTGTTCTTACCTTTCTTCCTCTATATTTACGGAAGCTATTTTTGTGTGTGGCTTTTCCCTTATTACAGTTACATTGGCTGGCTGAGGCAAGCGAGATGCAGGTTTGGTGGCATAATTCACGCAATGAAGAGAGAACTGGAGAGACTGGACAAGAAAAACAAAACAAAATCAAAATTCAGCCATCCACACTGGCCACCAGTCATCTCTATGAGGGAGAGGGAGAGCAGGAAAAAGCTTAGGAGAGAGCTCGCTCAGGCCCCTGCCGCTCAGGCCGCTGCCGCTCAGGCCTCTAAAGCAGACCCCCCACCCCAAAAAAGCACTGCACAGGCTGGGCTCAGGTCAGGGCCCTTCAGGTGGCCCCCAGTCCTTAAAGATCTCCCCGTTCCAGGTAATGTATTTTGTACAAAGCTTTTTTTTTTTTTTTCCTCTCTTGTTTTTTTAACCAACCTTTATAATATGATGTGTGGGGTTATTGTCTGACATTCTTTTCATGTTTGTTTGTCTAGGTTTGCCTCAGTCAGCCTCTTTGGCTGTGCTGCCGACTCCACCGTCTGTGTCTCTGGCAGCAATGGAAAGAGTGCCAAGGGCTACAAAGTGGAGGAGACAGAAAAGACAAGAGAAGGACGATAAGGTGCAGAAGAAGGGTGGCACAGTCCATCGCCGGCACGACCCAGTCAGCTACCCCCTGCAAACTCTGTGGCCAGCCCAAGAGGTTGGAGTTCGGCCACAGTTATTACCGGGGCAAAAGTTTTTGTGCCAAGGCAGCTGGCCGGAGTGTGTCTGACTGGCTGGCGGAACAGAAGCGGGCGGCCGGGCAGGATCAGGGCAGAACAATGCCCAGAACCACGGCCTGGAGGTTGAAAAAGAGGCTGCAGCAGGAGAAGGCTGACAGGAAGGCAGGAATCGTGCCTAAATACAGAAAGCGTGCCCCTTTTGCCATTTGTCATCTCTGTGACCAGCCACGGCAGAAGGCCTACGGACACAGCAGATATAAAGGAATCCCCTTTTGCTCGTCACACGAGGGCAAGACTGTCGAGCTGTGGCTCGCTGAGCAACGTGCTGCGGATCGCGAGGAACGACCAGGCACGAGTGGGGAGACTGCAAAGAAGTAACACTGTGTAGTCATGCGAGTTACTCTGTTCTTGCAATTTTTATATTTTTGTTTAATAAAAATTATTTATTGTATTCCCCACAATCTGTGTATTTATTACCATTACCATTTATAAGAATCTGTTTCTGTGATTTTTTCTTTTTTCTCTGACTTTATTAAAGCATCTTCTTTACCGTCGTACCAGAGCAATGATGAGCGCAACACATTATTTGGACAAACCATCTTTTTTTTTATTAACTGATATGTGCAAAATAAATACATAAATATTCTTGGCAGTAGAAAAATAAATATTCTTTTATAAATACAAATATAAAATATTATACTAGATCAAATACAAAGTACTTCATTGGAGGACACATACAAATAAATAACAATAAAAGTGCCACAACATAGTGTGAGAGAACAGACTATAAGTATAAGTGTGTATATATATATATATATAAGAGTTTATTAATAATAACAATGATAAAAAATGCTAGTCTTTTGTGCCCTCTGACTGCTCTGCCCGCCACTCATCCACAGTCTTCCCCTCCGCTGTGGCACAGAAGAAAGTATTGCGCACCCTGCTGTGCCCAAACTCTTTAGTCTTTGGCTGCCCACACTTGGAGCACTTGTAGTGCATGTGGGTCAGCCGTGCTGGAACAGCCTCACCGCGCTGCTTTGCCGACTCCTCTGCTGCCTTCCTCCTTCTCCACTCTGTGGTCCGACTCCAGACCTTTCCCTCTTGGCCTGGCTGAAGGGGTGTCGGGGGTGGGGGGATCAGGTGCAGAGGCTGCGGAGGTGGCATCATCGACAAAGAAGCGGAGTGGGCCATAAGTGCTGGTGCAGGGTGCTGCAGGGGAGGGGGCTGAATAGCTGTGAAGGGGACAGCAGAGGCTGAAGCAGGAACTGGACGCGGTCCCCGTCGCACAGCCTGCCCAGACAGGTCCAACGGAGATGGGAACTCAAACGGCCTTGGGTGTTCCGGCTCTGGGACGCGCTGCCTGGGCTCTGACAGCGGGATGGCTGCTGTCAGCCTCGGGTTGGGCATGGGGATTTCCATGGCCAGGACGGCCAGCTCCTGCTTCTTTTGTAAGTTGTTATGCCTATAAAAATAAACACGGACAACAAATGAATAAAACACTTTAAGGATTCAGCACAAACCTTAGTTCAACAATAAAAACATTTAGGGGTGTAAGATCACCCTTATGTGATTAAATGTTTAATTAATGTTACTTCAGGGGTCCTTACCACACAGACAGTGTGCGCTGATTAACCTCGAAGAGCTGAAGGGCTGTTGCTTCCATGAGTGCTGGACTGTTCAGGACCATCCTCCTGATCCTGCCATAGTCATGCAGGATGACAGCCCAGCGGTTCACCTTCACCCCGGCGATCTTTTGGCCACGGGGGTGAATGGCGCACAGCTCCAGGCAGATGGCCTCCACGAGGCGGCTCGCGTTAGGCCACTGCGCAGGCCCTGTGCCCTGGCCCAGCAAACAGCTGCGAAAGACAAAAACCCAGACCAATTAGAATTACACATTAAAGAGCATGTGTTCTATAAAACCCTTCTTTCTGCGTGCATGGTGCCCTTACCGCTTCAAGCTCTCCGTGCCGCTGCACACAGCGGTCTTTGAGTGGCTGGCCTTAAACCGACCCACGAGGAGCCGCTCCCTGTGTCTCGGTAGGTAAGAGACGCGTTGCCTGTCGGCCTCTGGCAGAGAGTTCCAGAGGGCGACAATGTCAGCAACGTGCCTCTCGGAGAAGCAGGGTTCATCACGCAGCTCCACGAGGTGCCTGGCCAGCCTGACCACACGGTCATACCCAAGGGCTCCATCGGGGCCTCTGAACACCTGAGAAAATATAGCAGAAATGAGGAAAACGGGGATTATTGTAATTCAAACATGCGTCCTTCTCACGTTTATTTATAACAGCATTATAACAGTTTTTACTTACGTCGGCATCGTCCACCACGGATGTCGCACCCGCCGAGGGGGGAGGGGCGGGGGCGGTTGGGGCATCGACCGACAGAGCTCGGGAGGGAGGAGCTTCTGGCTCAGCACTGGTGACGGGAAGCCCGTGCCGAGGGTCAGTGGCCGTCAGCGGGGTGATGGTGGGGTCGCCTTCATCACCCAGGTATCGATTGGGTATGGTCTCCTCCTCAAACCCCTCGTCCTCACATTCCGGGTCTCCGTCTGGGGCGTCCGGGTCACGGCCGATGTCCTCCCTCAGCTCCCTGCACTGCTGGGAGTAGAGGTACTCGACACCGATCAACTCCCCTGAAACAGAGCGATAATTGGCCTCCATATTAAAAAAAGCAAAGCAAAACATGCTGGCGTTATCTCGTACGCTGCGATTTAGGCAAAATGAAGTACCTGTGTACTCCCCAGGCTTGGTGCAGTCCTCAACAAGCTTGCGGCCGAGCAGTCGCTGGCTGAGCTGGTTGAGGCTGTGCTGCAGGTGGCCGCTGTAGCACCGCAGCACCTGGCCTGCCTGGTCTGCCGCTGCTGCCGCGCGGTCCTCATTCCACCTCACCAACCCCTCCAGGAGGTACGCCTGGAAGTTTTCTGCATTAGCAGAAGTACCTGTGAAGAAAAGAAAGCACATTGTAGACAGCTCCCGACAAGCGCACACAGTGAAGAAAAACACATCTATAAACATCTATGAACTTACCAGGTATGAAGTTGTTCAGGTGGAGGTGGAATGACTCTAGGGAGGTGGACCCACGCGCGCAGTGGAACACAGGGAGGATGACCCCACCTCTGGTGACCTGTCCCGCCTTAGTGTACAGCTGGATTCCTGGAGGATCCTGGATGCAAGAAAGGTGTTGCCGCTGGGTCTCCCAGATGGCACCCATCCTTTCAGCGTCCAGCAAGGGGATGCCCATCGTGTCCGTCACACCGCGGAAAGCATCCAGCAGCTGGCCGATGAGCTCCTCGGTCTCCTGTGCCCCGCGCGTACGGCGGCGACAGTGCCGAGCGAGCAGCTTTGGCGTCAGCCTGCTGTTGAGCTGCTCCTCGGTCAGGCCCACGATGCCTTGCTTCTCCTCCATCTCCGCCTCTACAGCCTCCCGCAGACGAGCCACATCCGCCGCATCCCACTCAAAAATGCAGGCGGAGAGCTTCGCCATGAAGAGGCCATAGAGCTGGTGGCTGTCCGTGGTGACACCCACAGCGAACCTTCGCATCAGGTGCCACACGTCAAGTCGGACGACCAGCTCCTCCCACTTGTGGAACATGGCCGCTGCCCTGGATCTCCCCGTTCCAGAACAGCAGTCCCTGTCCACGTACAGGAGCTTGGGCGGAGGCACTCCAGCGTCGGCGTAGCGCCCCATCAGACCTGCTGCCATGGGCAGCAGCCCGGTGCCCTCGTGAGCTGTCAGCACGGACATGAGTATTTGTCCGTGCTCGTTGCCCACGTTGGTCACCCAGGCCGCTGTCCCCGCTGCAGCTCCGGCCAACTTTTTCACTACCTGAATACAAACACACACACAGATACAGGTAAAATTATATAAACAAACACGTCACCAAATTTATGTACAAATCAGCAGACAAGTAAAAACATTACCTTCTTTGTGGAATCAATCTTCAGGATTGATCCAAAGATGGAGGTGACCCTGGCCTTCATCTCACCGATCCGTGTCCGGACATCCTCGGCATGGATGGTGAGGAGCCAGTGGGGTGAGGGAATGGGCACCATGGGCGGTGGCGGCGGCACCACCTGCTGTACCTCAACACCTGGGACCTGGAATTTGTTGCACACTGCAAGATACTGCAGTGTTCTCGACATCCAGGCCTCACTGTGCTGTTCCCTCAGCTTGTGGTACAGCATGGTGGTACTGTTCCCGAGGGACCTCTCTCTCATCAGCCGCACGACCTTCATGTCGCAGGACAACCTGTAAGCAAACAAACACATTCACACATCAAAGTTTGGAACTGGCAGTGAAAGGAGTCTGTGAGTGGGGGTCAAGGTCTCTGTAGGTACAGAGAACAATAGGGGGTTAACGGCGTGAAATTCCACAGCCATTAAAAGGTGTGAAACAGGTGAGGCGTCAGACACACTTTAAGAGGATTAAGAGTGACCACCAGCACCCTCTTGACCTGACACTTGACCCCAGACATCAACTTTTATCCTTGAAGTCTAAAACTGAGCCACATCGCACTAATTGCTTACCGGTATGTGAGAATAGCTGGAAACCTTGCGCGGTGTGCTGGGTCCAGCTGTTCCAGGATGTCCTGCGACCACCCTGCCACCTTCTTCCGACAACGATGGCACTCCAGGTACTCGGTGGCCATGAAGTACCAGCCATCGATGTCGAGCACCCTCCTGACCGTCTTGTACAAGCCGCACGATGTTAAGTGCTGGCCAACCCGGTGGCAGTTGGCCTGCTTGCACAAGAACTTGAATGCCCACATGCGGTAGGGCATCCACAGACAGAAGGGCCGCGTGAAGAAGGCGTCGGGGGAAGATGGCGGCTGATGATGGACAGGGCGTGGCGGCGGTGGGTACCACCACATCTGAAGGCCATCAACAAGAACGGCCTTCCCTGCCTTGTCGCTCTTGAACAGGGCACGACTCACCCAGTCATGCTGCTCCTTAGGGAGATGGTGCTTCCAGCTCGTTGGGAGCACGGGACCCTACAGAAAAAAAAACAAACAAAAAAAAATAGGTCAGCATGTTCTGCTCTGCACGTGTGTGGTTGGCATGCGGTAACAGAACGATGAGCAGGAGCGATAACCTCACCTCTGGAGCAGCAGGAGGTGCCTCACTCCTCTGTGTGGCTTTTCTACGAGGCCGAGATGTGGCTGGCGGGGCTGGCGGGACAGCTGGAGCTGATGGAGGAACTGCAAACATCATAATACAAGTCAGTCTTTCATCCCTTTTTTTGTACTTGTATTCTATTCTACTGCCTTGTTAATTTAACGATGATGATGATGATGATGATGATGATGATTAAAAGCCGAAACGAATGAAGGGGAATTGCATGAATGCACGAAGGGAATGGAAGCTTTAAGTGAAGCCCAGGTGAAGGCACCCAGTGACACAAGCATGGAGACACCAAAGCAAGGGACAGGACAGGCGCGCTACAGCCAGCTAAGCCACAAGCACTACAAGCGGGGCTGAGGTTCGACAGGTCGATCGCTAAACTTACCCTAACCTCTTCTGCATCGCTCTTTAATAAAAATCGAATAAATACGTTTATGTAAGTATAATAGTAACATGAAAAACACAATCAATAATTGTGCTCTTTTTGAAAAACCCAGAAAACACACACCTGCTACGTCCACCTCCATGGCGCACTCCAACATCTCAGCATCGGTGGGCTCTGACAGAGAAAACGGATCACGAATCATTAGAACTGTCATCATACTATTGCATGGGCTGAATTGTGAGCTTGCTGATATAAAACTTACCGGGAGCTTCACGAGGCTGTCTCTCCTTGGACGAGGCCCGAGGAGGCAAAGGAGAGTCAGGAGCTGCTGCTGCTGCTGAGGTCGAAGAGCCACGGACCTTCTTTTTCTTCTGGTCCCTCTTCTGGATGTAGTTTCTCACAGCATCCATCTTGCTTCCTGGCTTAGTCTCTTTGCCTCTGAGCCACTGGACATAGCTGTTTAAAAGACATCATCAATAATATGAGCCATCTGAATGACACATCTACTAATTCTACACGGCTGCTAAGAGTTTTAATGCATCTTTACCTCTTTTTCTCCCTGTCCGCAGACTCATAAAGCTCCTTATAGGTGCACATCTTGTGTGCACCAAAGCCCACCAAGCAGTCGTCCGCCAGCGTGCTCCGCTGCCTCCGCTGCCTCATGGCCCTGACAACCTCAGGATAGAAGCCGGCATACTTGAGGAGTGCGTCCTTATTAGTCATAAGGGCAGTGTCGCTCAAGTCGCCAGACTCCCGCTCCTTCTGGTGCCCGGACAGGACCATGACGGCGTACCCCAGGTCGTTCTCCAGGAGCCACTTGAAGGATTTCCCTCGGTACTGGCCAAACTGGAGCGCGCTCTCACTCGCGACCAGCTGGTTGTCCCGGGGATCTCCTCCTCCGGCCGCCACTCTGCGCTTGGCCTCCGCATGAACGACAGCCGGTTCCTTTACCTGGAAAGGGGTCCCTGACCCGATGCGGGTCATGTGCTCCCTTTCCACCGCTAGCGCTGCGGGTGACGCCCGCAGGGTCAGTTCCCCGTCGTTCTCCCGACGAAAATCAGGTTTCGAGTCCATACTGAAAAACACAGGAGCGCACATTTCTACTATATTTAGTAATGACTACAATCGAAATAGATCCTGATCGCCGAATTTAAAAGATTCTATCGACAGGAAATACATTTTTAGAGAACTTTAAAAAATTTTACACTGTGCAGGTAGCGGCGCATTAAAAAGATCACAACGACATCGAGCGGGGAAAAAATCGTACATCAGGTTGAACAAATCGACAATTTTTACAAAGGTCTCTCTCGTACATTAGGTCGAGCGAATAAAACGTACAGGACTTACCTACCTTTTGTAAAGCGCTGAAGTCAGTCAAACCGTTCGTGTGAGAAATGAATGAACAGTTTTCAGCTCGGCGCTGTCCATAGTACCCCTCCGAGAGTGCCGCCCATGAAGGAGGAGCCTCGAGCGAAGCGACGCGTAGGCAGGTCATGTGACCGGAGGGGGAGAGCTGACCAATCCCGAGGGACCAGTCTTTTTTCACGACCAATCCGCGGGGACCGGTTTGAAACTAATCAGTGAAACACTTTAGGAACTGGCCAATCAGAGGTCCCAGGAGGGTGGGACATGGCGAAACAACTGCTCTTCTTTAGCACGAAGATCGTTCTCCCTTATGCGAAAGGATGACACGCAAATCCGTGAAGCGCTCCACATTTTGTGGCGTGACGCCTTGGAAGGAAGGGCCTCGTGGAGGCAGCACAGGTACCCCTCGGCTCAGCGTCAAAGTCCTTAAGCTCCTCCCCACCCCTTCACCCACCCACCCACTGGGTCCTGTGCCCTCACGAGGGCCCTGCCAAGGTGGGCTGTGGAACTTATACTTACCTGGCATAGGCGATACCATGATCAAGAAGGTGGTTCACCCAGGGCGAGGCTTAACCATTGCACTCCGGATGCGTTGACCCTTGCGAATTCCCCAAATGTGTGAATCTCGACTGCATAATTTCTGGTAGTGAGGGACTGCGTTCGCGTAGTTTTTCAGCTGTGCAAATGAGAAGATGCAAACTTGTGCATCGGAAAAAGACTGGTGTAAGGGAGGCTCGATGTGATTGAGTGTTTGAACTTCTTAGCACTCCTTATTTGATTTCACAGCGTCTTTGTCTTCATGTCAACATCAGGCACCGTGACAAGATTTGCACTGTAAGTGAAAGCTATGACAGATAAGCTTGGTTCCATGGTGTAATGGTTAGCGCTCTGGACTCTGAGTTCAAATCTCGGTGGGACCTAGGAATCTTTATTTAAGAGTTAAAGAAACTGTTGCGAAAAACTTATTTAGTGACCAAGTGCTACTAGTGTGTTCTTGCTGTTATGAGACTGGCCGAAACGCTCCAAGTTTACAACTCTACAAATTTGTAATTGGACCCAGAGAAAGATTTAGCTTAAGAGAATGGATTGTTGGATGATGAAAAGAAGCACTAGAGAAAGACAAAACTGGCATTCTGAGCAAAACGTTCAGATATTTTTTTCTTCAAAAGACACCAACATTAGAAAGTGTTGTTACAGCTGAGAAAGACATGGCCCTGGGGTGCTCCGTGCTGTGGCAGTCAGTTCTCTGGACTTTGAATACAGCGCTCTGACGTTATGTCTGAGGAAAGTCTTTGCTGGTTTTATGAACAGCCTTCTGCCCGCTGTGGGTGGGTTCTGTGGTGTAATGGTTAGCCCTGTATGGTAAAAACCTGTTTCAGAAACTTGATCTCCCAGTAGGTTGCACTGCTGCTTCCATTTCAATCCCTCAAAAATGCATGGCATGACCAAGCGCTCAAGCAGGTTGCCCACTAACGTGGCTTGCAGGAGTTGGTGATGTGAAAAGTTAGAGTAGATGACTTGTGATCAGATACTTCCTGTTACAGTGAAAACATCTCTCAAACTTTTCATCATTCGAGACTTGTATTGGCAGAATAAACACGTTGCAAAATACGAGGATCAAACCAGTTCATCACGGATTGCTTTTCTTCAGACAATGAACTGACAGGTCAGCTTGAAGTTTGAGGTTCTCTGGTGTAATGGTTAGCGCTCTGCACTTTGCATCCTGCGATCCGCGTTCAAATCTCGGTGGAACCTTGGGAGCTGTTCTTCACCTGTGGAAATGAGAAAATGCAAACTTTGGCATCGGAAAAAGACTGGTGTAAGTGAGGCTCAATGTGATTGAGTGTTTGAGCTTCTTAGCACTCCTTATTTGATTTCACAGCGTCTTTGTTTTCATGTCAATATCAGGCACCGTGACAAGATTTACACTGTAAGTGAAAGCTATGACAATCTAGCTTGCTGACGTGGTTCGATGGTGTAACGGTTAGCCCTCTGGCCTCTGAATCCAGTGATCTGAGTTCAAATCTCGGTGGAACCTGTGAGACTTTATTTAAGAGTTAAAGAAACTGTTGTGAAAAACACATTAAATGACCAAGTGCTACTAGTGTTCTTGCTGTTATCAGACTGGCCGAAACGCTCCAAGTTCAACTCTACTAATTTGTAATTGGACCCAGCGAAAGATTTAGCTTAAGAGAATGGATTGTTGGATGATGAAAAGGAGCACTAGAGAAAGACAAAACTGGCATTCTGAGCAAAACGTTCTGATTTTTTCTTCAAAAGACACCAACATTAGAAAGTTCTAAAAGCTTGTAGGCGCTTCTAAAGCTCCCAAACGCTTTTTTAGCGCCTAAATGCAATGAAAATGACACTGTTCATTTTGTACTGCCACTTTCAAGATTTCACTTCCTATTGCTTAGAAACAATGTTTTCCTTCATTCTAGACATATTTGCAAGGAACCCATGTTCAGAAAATATTGTTTCTGTCACAAAACAAGTTTTATTACAACGTTGAGCTTTTTGGCGGTTCTAAAGCTCGTAGGTGCTTCTAAAGCTCCCAAACGTGTGCAGCATGTATAGATTAAAAGAAGCTTGTGAAGTTGTTATTAGAGGAAAAACAACACAAAATGGAGATGCAGGGAATTGAACCCTTTACCTCACACATGCAAAGCATGCGCTCTACCACTGAGCTACATCCCCTTTGGGGTTAAGGACGTTG
The DNA here is from genome assembly GCA_024036415.1 of Prochilodus magdalenae. Classification (NCBI taxonomy): domain Eukaryota; kingdom Metazoa; phylum Chordata; class Actinopteri; order Characiformes; family Prochilodontidae; genus Prochilodus; species Prochilodus magdalenae. The sequence goes on along the minus strand of JAMWET010003737.1, from coordinate 6,475 downwards.
TTTATCCATTTGGTCTTTTGGCCCGTCAAAGGGCAGGCAGGAAAGCCAAAGGTCTTCTACGAAGAAGCGTGTCCTTATTTCGCATGGCTCTATGGGACAGAACTAAAGCCTAAATCAAACCTGAGATGCATCAAGGTTCTACAAGCACGAACCCGTGATCTTCAGTTTACGAGACCCACGCCTTGCCACTTGGCCACCGGGCCGCAACGCCTACAGGGCGCTCAAGTTGATTGCACAGGGGCATAGTGTCTTAAACTCTGTGAAGTCTATAAAGCTCTGAGTGCTTTGCCTGTCCAAGCCCTCATAGTAAAACTGTTTAAATGTGTCTACACCAATTTGGAGAGCAAACCAAGGGACTTGCTAGGGATTGAGACCAAGACCTCATACATTCAAAGCATGCGCTCTACCACTGAGCTACATCCCCAACACAAAGCAAACGCTGGATGGCGTGGAAGAACAATGCTGCATATGAACATTTGCAGCACAATACAGCTCCTGTTGTGCTGCACTTCAGCAAGCAGAAAGCTCTTTCTGCACAACACTGAGCATCCTAAATCGGGCGGTGGAACTTGAAATACCTCAGCAAACCGCTTTAGTTTCTCGGCCACAACCCAAAGCTCGTAGTATCAAAGACACGTACAGGGGTTTAAACCATGCCCTTTTGTTCAGGCAACGGATCACACTTAATGTGGGGTTCGAACCCACAACCCTGAGATCATGAAACTGCCTCCACTATACAGCTAATGTTACCTTTGGTGTTATCAGTCTGCATTGAGGCAGATGGCATTTTCCTAGCATCCACCACGCCACTGAGGTATTTCAAGTTCCACTGTCCGTTTTAGGATGCTCAGTGTTGTGCAGAGGGGAAAGGGATTGCCCGTACTTCTTGCCCAATGCCCTACTTTTGCAAGGTCTGCGTTGCTCTTGCCTCACATTTCATACTCTTTAGCCTTTGGCCAGGGCATGTAGCTCACTGGCACGCAGCGTACTGTGCCTGTGGCAGGTCTATTGTAGGACCCCCTGCGTGAACACATCCTTTGCTTCCATGTTCGACCTTTGCAAGATTCTTTTATATCTACCTATCTACACAAAGCCAGCTAAGCTTGGCCGCTCTTGCAACACAGTTGAACCTCCACTGTAACCTCATGTAGGGAATTCCTCCAATCCTTTCAAAGCAGTCACACATTTCATTGGCTAGCCTCATGTGTTCATGTGTCAGGCAAGCTGAGTGCCAATGCTGGAAGTTCAATGTTAAAAATCACACTGCAAGGAATTTTTACACACCGCAAACAATACGCTTCTGCTCGGAATAATTGTAGCACAGGTTTGACTTGCGCCCGAGCTCCATGTCCAATAGGAGTATGCAGTGCCATGAATAAGGCGAGCCCCTCATGCTTGGTTTTTGGATTCTGAAACTTTTTCCTGCAAGGCTGTTGGACTGCAGCGGATTGGCATGGTGGCCAAGTGACAAGGCATCAGTTTCTTAAACCGAAAGTCACGGGTTCAATCCCTGTCCCTGCTCTTAGACCCTTGACGCCTTGCAGGTTTGATTAAGGCTTTAGTACCATTCCATAGAGCTGTGCAAAATAAGGACATGCTTCTTCATGGAAGACCATTGGCTTTGCTGCCTGCCCTTTGACGGGCCAAATAACCAAATGGCTCTTAGTGGATTGCTTTGGTTGGAGAGGGCTTTGTTTTAAATAATACTTCCCACTGACGCAAAACAATGACAATAGCTCAACTGGTTGGCCAGAGTTATTTTGGGGCTTGTAAGAAAGGTGGGCCTTATTCGAAAGTTGATTGACTCAAACCCCCCCCCCGCGACTTGTTTATTAATTAGACTGGTAGCATGCATCTGTCTCTCAGGGCATGGATGAGTCTTTGTTTTCCATTGTAAACATACTTCCTTCCCATTCTGGGCCAAGGAGAGGTTGGCAGACAAACAGAGACATTTTTAAACTTTGCACAGGGGTGGACCGGCAATCTGGATTGGAAACGGACCCTTAAAGTACATCAAGAACGCGCACCTCAACATTCCGCTGATGTACGTGACTATAGGGTTCTTCTTGTGCTTGTCAACATAAATAATACCCTTGTGTTTGCATTGTTCACAGCAAATTGAGCAATGGAGCAATTTGATATATACTTGTTGCCTATATCTCCTGTATAGGCCCAATGACACTGCACTGATTTCACAGAGAAAGGTTTCATTTGGTCCTTTTATTATCATTATTATTACTGATATCATTTAACAATGACATAAATGCAAAACATAAATGTGTCTTACACATGTGGAAGATCACTATAATGTCAGGGACACAACCTGTACTGACTGGCTCAGCATACAGTCAGGTTCACACAATTTCCCACTTACCCCAGACGTAGTTGACCAGCCAAGGCATGCTAGGTGTCCAAAACTGGCTTTAGCGCAGGAGCTACGAGGCTATTATTACTACCAAACACTGGAGCTCAATAGTCACCCAAATCTTTTCTGTACCCAGTGCTTTTTTCAACGCCGTCAAACCATGTCCAGTATTTTCCAGTATTGTCCATGCCTGTCTCAAGTTATTGAGATTTGTCCTTATTGTTTAGTACACGGTATGACCTCATTTAACTATTAATAGGATACAATTTATAACTTTATAACTTGAACTGGGATATACTTCAAAGAAGTGGTGGATCAGTGTTCATTTCATTAACAGACCTATGACGGAAATTGACTGTTGGTTTTCATGACGAAAGTGAAGAGAACCAAATAAAAAGTTAAAAACGAGAATTAAGACAAAGTTCATTACACTTTTCATCCATGAATAAAACCAAACGATAATGTAAATCACTGACAAATGGACAGATTATATTTCAAATTAGACAAAGTTAGTACAGAACTAGGTTAATACAAGTATGATATAAAGATTATATTCATGTGTTCCTAACAGCAAGCAAAGTAGGGATGGGGCTGATCACATATATCTGTATATCTTGGTTGTTTTTTGTCACATGAAGATACGGAAAACACGTCAGAGTGGGTCTGAGTGGGTTTTAGGGATGTCTGTATAGAACATATTTGGGTGAACATTGACTTTCAGTGTTAGCATTAGAAACTTTAGACCTGGAAGCTCCAGCATCTTAATGAAAACACAGTTTGGATGCCAAACACCTGTTGACTGAGTGACCTCAATCTGAGCCGACCAGTAGTACAACTGCATGTTTGGTACACCTGTGCCACCTTTCTCTTTAAGTTTCATTAGACTAGCTAGTTTAAGTCTTGGTTTTTTATTATTCCAGATAAACTTTGAAAAATGACTATTTAAATCTTTAAAGAATAAACTGGATAAATAACAAGGAAGAGACTGAAATAAATATAGAAAATAAGGAAGAACATTCATTCTCAAAACATTTATCCTACGAAAAAAGAACAATGGGAGAGAGCACTAGATACCCAGATCAGCCTTAATTCTGTTCACGAGGGGCACATAGTTTTTTGAAAAAAGATTATTAAGATTTGGTGTTAGAAAAATGCCCAGATAATTAAACCCTTTGATAGCCAGGTGGAATGGGAAACCGTCCCCGAGAAAAGGTGCCAGAGACACAAAAGAACCGGAGGGGACATTGAGGGGTAAAATAATAGACTTTGAAAGGTTAATTTTATATCCAGAGAGTGTACTGTAATGGGCAATATTATTTAATAATGCCGGAAGTGATTGGACAGGATTAGAAATGTACAATAATATGTCATCAGCATAAAGGGAAATTCTATGATCCTCGTCCCCTACTTTAATACCTAAAATACTGGGATCCATCCTTATAAGCTCAGCCAAATCACCAAAGAAAAAATGAGAGGTGAAAGAGGACATCCTTGTCTTTTGGTGCTCTTCCAATGTACAAACTGTGACAATTGTGACCGTTCGTTTAAAACTCTTAGCTCGGGGATCAGAATATAAAAGTTTAACTAGATTAATTAAAATTTGATCCTAAATTAAATTTCTCAAGTGTGGCGAAAAGAAGTCTGGGCCTCTTCTCCACGTGGTTCAAAAGGCTTTTTCCCAGCGTTCAAGCGACACAATAAGAGCTGGATGTTTAGATGTATTAACAAAGTCCACCAATATTAGTTAAATGGCTTTATTGTCAGAGGGCGTACCGCTTTGTCAACAAAATCCCGTCTGATCAGGTTTAAATTACCTTTGGCATCTAAACCTGTGAGCAAGTACCGCTTAGTCAAAAAGTTGGTGTCTGTAAGGCTTATTGGTCTATACCGATGAACAGTCCTGAGGATCTTTGTAAAAAACTCTTTTTCAAAAAGTAGACTATCGTGTGGCGCCATTTTTCCAAGTTTCAGGTATTAGTAACCAATGCTGAAGGCAGAATCCTGAAAAAAAACAGGAAGTAAAATTGGGTGAAGCTCCGGCCAAAAAAATTTTAAAGAACTCTGGTGGATATCAGCCGTCGGGTCCATGGGATTTATTGGAAGGCATGGCCTGGAGTGCTTCTAAAATCTCCCCTAAAGAGAAAGGGGGACATTTAAAGCAGCCCTGTCCTCCTCTGATATAGCAGGAAGAGATGTTTTTTTATTAAGAAAAGACAAAATGTCCCATATCCGACGCAGTGTTCTCTGATTTATATAGAGATTGATAGAAGTTTTTAAAGGAGGCTATTTATAAACTGAAGGATCTTATGTTATTAGAGCCATCAGCATTTTTTAAAGATTTAATAACTCTCTCAGTCTGTTCTTTCTTTAAAACTTAATGTGCAAGTAGACGACTTGATTTATTGCCAAATTCATAAAACTTCTGTTTTGAAAAATAGAGCAATTTTTTAATGTGGTTTGTGTGATTCAGATTCAGTTTAGCTCTTACCTGGCATAACAAGGCCCAATTACATTGTGTAGGATATGAATTATGTAGTTGTTCCAGACGAACAACTTCTGCTTCCAGAGCTAATCGTTCTTGAATCTGCGACTTTTTCACTAAAGAAGAATAAGATATAATATCACCCCTGATTGTGGCCTTGGCTGTGTCCCATAAAGTAGCAGGTGACATGGGGGACTGCTTATTATCCTCCCAAAAGTAACAAATACGCTGACGCATAAAATCACAAAATGCTGTTTTAGTGAGCAGAGAAGAGTTAAACCTCTAGGTTTTATTTTTAGATGTTAGAATGCCCAATTTCATATACATATATACTGGAGCATGGTCAGACAGAACAATGGGACCAATTTTACTGTCTGTTGTACGAGGTGGATGGATTGAACTGTTTAGGTATGAAAATATAGTCAATACGTGAATATGAACTGTGAGGGTTAGAGTAAAATGTGTAATCCCTAAGCAAAAAGATTTAATTCCCGACTCCAAATATCAACCAAACCAGATTCTTTACAAGTCTCATTAAGCACCAATGAAGATTTAGAATTGTTGAGAGAGAAGAGAGGATCTGTCCAGATTTTGATCCAAAATACATTTAAAATCACCAGCCATGATACCCAAGTTTTTACGATTATTGTTAAACAATTGGATTATATCAGACATAAAATTAGGACAATCCACATTTGGTGCATAAATATTGAGCATGGTAATATGCTGTCCATATAACAGGCCTGAGATTAGTATATATCTACCTTCAGGATTATTTATTTGTTTTTCACAATCAAATGGCAAATGTTTGTTAATTAATATGAGGCATACCCTCAATTTCCTCGGATTTGAGTTACAAGAGGCAAAAAACACCTGTCCCACCCAATCTCTTTTATGTTTTAGATGCTCAAGGTCTGACAAATGGGTTTCCTGAATCATGACAACCGATGCTCCCTCCCTTTTAAGAAAAGTTAAAATTTTCTTCCTCTTAATAATATGTCCTAAGCCTTTCACATTCCAAGTTATATATGTAGGAGAATCATTCATATTCAATCTCAAAAACGGATAAACAAGATGTAACTGCAGAAAAATGTGTGCTATCTTAAGTAGGTATAAAGCTTCGAGTGCAACCATTTTAAATTTTGCAAACACAAAGAAACACAAACACCCCCTCCCACCGTCTCCCAGCCCTGTCCCCAAATGACAGGACACACTAAATGACGTTAGGTCACCAGGCCCATAGGGCTTAGAAATAAAAATTAACCACAAAAAGGACAAACTACCAAACATACAACAGGCTCAGCATAAACGACCGTAAAATAGAAAGGAAAACAAAACAGAGGCACTGCTCTCGAAAGCAATATATGACCAAATCCTCTAAACGAAAAAAAAAAAAAAAGTAAATAGTCGCGACAGCATAGTTTTCTGAAATATCATTTTTCAAAACTGAAATGTGATCTGGAGGAAAGGCTAGACCTCTAAAAGCATCTATTAGCAAACGGGTGTAGGTTAAACACCAAATTGGCTGCTTGGTCAAGAGAGTCACCTTATCTTTTCCCAACCATTAACTGGACAGTAAAGTTTCCTTGGGCCGCGTTCAGGTCATAGAGAACCAGGTGGATCTGATT
>JAMWET010003736.1:22500-42978 GCA_024036415.1 Prochilodus magdalenae | reverse complement strand
TAGTGTATATGCTGTGTGTATAATGTATATCGTGTATGATATAGTGTATATACTTTATACTGTGATATGCTTATGTATATACTGTACTGTGTTATACTGTTATATATAATGATTATATAGTGTATATGCTGTGTGTATAATGTATGATAGTGTATATGCTGTGTGTATAATGTATACTGTGTATATAATGTATAGAATGTTTATGATTATATAGTGTATATGCTGTGTGTATAATGTATACTGTGTATGATGTAGTGTATATACTGTATACTGTGTATATACTGTATGGAGTGTATATGATTATATAGTGTATATGCTGTGTGTATAATGTATACTGTATATGCTGTGTGTATACCGTATACTGTGTATATACTGTATGGAGTGTATATGATTATATAGTGTATATGCTGTGTGTATACCGTATACTGTGCATATACTGTATGGAGTGTATATGATTACACAGTGTATATGCTTCACTGTTTAGAGGTAATGTGGACGTTGGGGCCCCCACAGGCAGATCAGGACAGAGGTGACCGCTGCGGATGCACAGGGTGAAGAATAGTACAACCATAACGAGAACCGGACCGGACCGGTTCAGTACAGAGAACAATCTGTTATACTGAGCAGAAACAAGTCCGGATAAAAAGCTACAAGCTAAAAATAAAAGAAGAGTCTGGTAGAGAGAGAGAGAGAGAGAGAGAGAGAGAGAGAGAGAGAGAGAGAGAGAGAGAGAGAGAGAGAGAGAGAGAGAGAGAGAGAGAGAGAGAGAGAGAGAGAGAGAGAGAGAGAGAGAACAAAAGAAAGAGAGAAAGAGAGAGAGAGAGAGAGAGAGAAAGAAAGAGAGAGAGAACGAGAGAAAACAAAAGAAAGAAAGAGAACGAGAGAGAGAGAGAGAAAAAGAGAGAACTGTATTCGATGCTAAACTGAGACTAAGCTGGTCCTGCTGATGAAGTCAGTCTACAGTAGGCCGATGACATCAGCAGCTTGAGTCACAGCGTCATCTGCTTAAATAAGCACTGTTGCTATGACAACTAACCTGTACATGCTCCAAGCAGGCGAGGACGAGTAAACGTGGGGATGAAGGTGGCGAGGCTGGTGCTCAGACTCTCCTGGAGCAGATCTGGAGGTCTGTGGTCTAACAGAAGCAGCCTTCATCAGTACCATACCCCGTGTCAGGACTGGTCTAGGGTCTCTGGCCAGGCTGATCTACAGGGAGACAGGGCTCGTGCTCCCCTGTGTGGACCCGAATAAGCGTCTACTGCTGTGAGTGAAGCAGGACAGACATTCACCTCTAGGCCTCGCTTCAGACCAACAGCTGGCTGCTGTACTGAAGTTCAACTTTAGGCACTTCTGCGTCAGACTAGACTCCACCAGAAAATCTAAGCTTAGCACTGAGCCAAGTCACTTCAGGTGTTCATTTACCTGCTTCAGTTTCCCCAAAACACCATAACTGCTCTCATACTGTACATCTGTCTCCAAGCTCTATTAAAGTGTCCTATTTCCTCCAACCCCAATGAGTCCAGTGAGCCTGATGGGTCAGCTCACCCACTCTGTTCTGATCGGTCTACCAACAGGATCTTTAAAAACAGTACAAGATGTTTAGCTTTAGTTTTTATCAAACAACGCAAAACTAGGACCTAGTTGCATGAAACTATTAACTGGTTGCACAAAACCTGGAAAACTGGAAATTAGGATAATTTGTCTAATTTAGTAGTAGCATGGATGTTTCACAAAACTAGTAACTAAATATCAGAAAGTTGCACATAACTAGAAACTAAATGCCTCAAAATTCAAAGCACAGTACTAAGCTACTAGTTGCATGAGAGTTGCACAAAAGTTGCACAAAATTAGTAACTAATTGTCTGAAATATGCACAGAATGAAGCTACTAGTTGCACAAGTTTTGCACAAAATTAACTAATTTCCTGAAAGTCGCACAAAACAAAGTTAGAAGTTGCATGAAAGTTGCACATAAATTAGTAACTAATTGCCTGAAAGTTGCACAAAACGAAGTTACTAATAGCATGAGACTTGCACAAAAGTTGCACAAAACGAAGTTACTAGTTGCAGAAGATGCACAAACGTTCCACAAAATTAGTAACTAAATGCCTAAAAGTTGCACAAAACTAAGTTACTAGTTGCATGAGAGTTGCACAAAATTAATAACTAATTGCCTGGAAGTTGCACAAAACAAAGTTACAAAAGCTGCACAAAAGGTCCACAAAATTAGTAACTAATGGCCTCAAAGTTGCACAAAACTAAGTTACTAGTTGCATGAGAGTTGCACAATATTAGTAACTAATTGCCTCAAAGTTGCACAAAACTACTGACTAATAGCCTAAATATGGAATTTGAATGAGACCAGAAACTGGTTGCATGGAAGTTTGACCATGTGAAGTCAGGGTAAGTAAATGGAGCTTTAACTGAAGGTACACTGTGAGTGTGTATTATCGTCACACTGAGGCACATTTTACGCTCTACCTGCACATGTACATAAATCTGGTCCTCAGTCTTCTCCTCCAAACATGTCAGTCTAATCTACTGCACTCTGGAGAAAACGACAGAGGGATAGAGGAAAATAAGAGAGAGAGGGAGGAAGAGTAGGAGGAGAAGTGCTCTGCGCTCGACAACCTGTAACCATGGCGACCTGTGGCAGCACACACACAGCTAACCTCACACCTGTTACAGTGAAAGTGTGTGTGTGTGTGTGTGTGTGTGTGTGTGTGTGTGAGTGAGAGTGTGTAAGTAGGTGTGTGTGTGTGTGTGTATGTGTGAGAGAGTGTGTGTATAGGTGTGCGCGTGTGCGCGTGTGTGTGTGTGTGTGTGTGTGTGTAAGTAGAGGTGTGTGTGTGTGTGTGTGTGTGTGTGAGAGTGTGTAAGTAGAGGTGTGTGTGTGTGTGTGTGTGTGTGTGTGTGTGTGAGAGTGTGTAAGTAGAGGTGTGTGTGTGTGTGTGTGTGTGTGTGTGTGTGTGTGTGTGTGTGTGTGTGTGTGTGTGATTGTGTAAGTAGAGGTGTGTGTGTGTGTGTGTGTGTGTGTGTGTGTGAGTGAGAGAGTGTGTAAGTAGAGGTGTGTGTGTGTGTGTGTGTGTGTGTGTAAGTAGAGGTGTAAGTAGAGGTGTGTGTGAGTGTGTGTGTGTGTGTGTGTGTGTGTGTATGTGTGTGTGAGTGAGAGTGTGTAAGTAGAGGTGTGTGTGTGTGTGTGTGTGTGTGTGTGGGTATGTAGTTGTGTGTGTGTGTGTGTGTGTGTGTGTAAGTAGAGGTGTGTGTGAGTGTGTGTGTGTGTGTGTGTGTATGTGTGTGTGAGTGAGAGTGTGTAAGTAGAGGTGTATGTGTGTGTGAGTGAGAGTGTGTAAGTAGAGGTGTGTGTGTGTGTGTGTGTGTGTGTGTAAGTAGAGGTGTAAGTAGAGGTGTGTGTGTGTGTGTGTGTGTGTGTGTGTAGTAGAGGTGTAAGTAGAGGTGTGTGTGTGTGTGAGTGAGAGTGTGTGTATAGGTGTGTGTGTGTGAGTGTGTAAGTAGAGGTGTGTGTGTGTGTGTGTGTGTGTGTAAGTAGAGGTGTGTGTGTGTGTGTGTGTGTGTAAGTAGAGGTGTGTGTGTGTGTGTGTGTGTGTGTGTGTGTGTGTAAGTAGAGGTGTAAGTAGAGGTGTGTGTGTGTGTGTGTGAGTGAGAGTGTGTGTATAGGTGTGTGTGTGAGAGTGTGTAAGTAGAGGTGTGTGTGTGTGTGTGTGTGTGTGTGTGTGTGTGTGTGTAAGTAGAGGTGTGTGTGTGTGTGTGTGTGTGTGTGTGTGTGTGTGTAAGTAGAGGTGTAAGTAGAGGTGTGTGTGTGTGTGTGTGTGTGAGTGAGAGTGTGTGTATAGGTGTGTGTGTGAGAGTGTGTAAGTAGAGGTGTGTGTGTGTGTGTGTGTGTGTGTGTGTGTGTGTAAGTAGAGGTGTGTGTGTGTGTGTGTGTGTGTGTGTGTGTGTGTGTGATAACCCTACATCTGGTGTGGCTGATCTCGCAGTTGAACTTTTAACAGAAGCCATTACTCAAAGACTCCTCCACCTACACTACAGAGCACAGCACCACCTTTCATTTATTCATCTCCAGTCAAAACAGCCAACAGGCACAAGCTACTGATTCTCACTCTGTGTGTTATAATGAGGAGCTCAAGATCCAGAGAAAACAGCACTCCCAACAACCACCTGGAAGACCTGCTAGACCCACCAACACCGTCCTCATCAGATAAACAGCATCTCAGAGAGAGGAGCACATCCAGCTCCACTCCTGCTTCAGATCTGAGAACATCCACAGTTGTGTGCAAGGTAGTAGTACCTTCAGGCTCCTGCAGATGGCGCTGAACGAGGATGATGGGTCTATAAATCCCTGCGGGTGTGAGTGACGGGATCCATAGATTGGGAAGAGGTGCTACAGGGCAGGGAATGTCTCGTTCCATGTGTGGAAAATGGCTCCAGAGCAGATGTTCATGATTGGCTAAAGGAAGTGACTATGTGGGCGTGGCCAAAGACCATAGTGTGAAGGAAGTAGCTGAATCTGCAGGTGTATGGAAGCGTACGGTCATACGGGTCTACCAGCAGTGGCTAAAATCCCAGTCTACAGGGAATTCTCCTCGGAGTTGTGCCAGGGAAGGCATCCACCAAATCTGGAACCAACTGGCCAATTCTTTAATGTAAGGGTGTCTGAACACTGATGTAGCTACACCCAGAAACTTGTCCAGTCCATGCCCAATCCAGTCCCAGCTGTTGTTGGTGCTAGAGGAGATGTTACAGGCTGCTAGGTACGGTTCAGTCACAGGGGGCTCGGTTACTGTCCGGTGAGCTGATGTACCTGTATGATTAAGCCTACTAGAAACGTGTTTTAATTTGAGTGTAAAATTTTAATAACCCGAAAGAACTGTCATTTGAGGCTTTCTAATAAAGCTATTAAGAGTATTATGATATAAGTATATATAGCAAATAATTTACATAACAGAGTATAGAACATTATTAACACAATACTTACAAATAACGATAATGCTAATAATTTGTAGAAATTCAGATCCATTTATATTATAATATTCTATTATATAATATTATATTATATATTACTAATGTTCTATTTAAGAAAACAGTGTATTCCATGTTACACTTTAAGATATACTGCACTGTAATTAGACACATTACTTGTAATACTAAATATTTTTCCTCACATCATTTTATATGTTCGGACTATTTCACGTCTCCTGTGGTTGTTAGCGTGGCCAGCAGAGGGAGCAGTTCTCAACTCTGCCTACAAGCTCAGGCACTGGCTTCCGAAAGTACTGTGACATCACAATAATGAATAATTTACAAAATACAAGCCCTGAAAAACTGAAAATCGAAAAAAAATTTAGATCCCTGAACAGTACGGCGGCCGAGAGTGGACAAACTCAAAACTCAGCGTGTGACTTTATACTGAGTTTTTGCAGATTCATTTCTTATTAAATATGTGTTACTGTTTTCCTGACGCTAAAGAAATTATAACTTGTACTTGATGGCCATTTTCATGGGAAGTTCAAGAAATAAAAGGTGGTCTCTGACTTCACAACACTGTACACACAGTGAACCCTCCTGCCCTCCCCTCGCCGCACCCCGGCGGACCTTAACTGGCTGCATACGAAGAATAAGGTGTTACTGTATAACTGTGAGAACTCCCAACTCCTCACACTCCCACCAGCAGCTGAGCTTCGCAAGCATGAACCTGCACACCTCTCCCTCTGCTCACTCACTAAAGCGCAACACTGCCCCCTGTTGGTGGCCCTACAGATTAAAATGGATTTATATGGAGGAGTTTTACATTATAGAGCCTGTTGGTGCACGATGCCATGACCACAGCAATCAGCAATAAGTGACCGAAAGATCAAATAATGCAAATATAGAAGAGGAAGAGAGAACAGCAGGCTAACGTTCCATTCAGGCTGACCCGATTATTAAATACATATGAAAAACTATTTAATTAAAGAATAAAAGACTGATCTGCAGACCGATACAGGGTTTTCTACAATACCCTTTCTGACCAGAAGAGGGGGCACTGCACTAATACAACACATGGTACAGTGAATAAAGACTGTTCATTCAGGCAGATGTATTATTATTATGATAATAATAATAATAATAATAATAATAATAATAATAATACTGATAATAATAATAATAATAATAAATTATTAAATAAAGATTAACTACAGAGCACCTTTCACATTGTTGGCAGCTCAAAGTGCTTTACAGACAGTTGATATAAGTAAGGGGGGGTAATAATAAATATATTAATGAATTGATAAATAAATCAATAAGAGAGATACGCACTGTGATATAAGCCGAATGAACATTAATGATTAGATAATAGAGATTTTTAAAAATATTTTAGAGCACTAAAGTTCAATGCATTGATTTCAACAAGCCAGCAAAAAAAATTATTCAAATATTGTACCAATTTTTTTATTTTTTGGGGGGTCAAAACTGAAACTTATATTTTACTTTAGTTTATTATTTTCAGATAGCTTTATATAATATACACTGCGGTGTCCAAAGCAGTTCTTATGGTCAATATACGGAAACTAACCTGGAAAAAAATAAACCAATTTTGAATTCCCTGGTTTTACGAGACCAAGTCGCACTTGTATTCACCGTATCAGCCTGCAGCAGTTTATACCTTATAATACTCAAGTTAAAGGGAGCCTTTCAACCCAGAATGCTGTTGGGAAAGAGACACAACACAAAGCTACTAATCAGAACAAAGTTCTTACATTAAACTCATTTTAAAGGCTCAGAATATGGAAGAACAGCCATGTCCAGAAATTATTTGAGACCATGTAAATTCCTAAACATGATATCTGCACCTAAAACCCAGAGAGAACGCAGGACATGGTGCTGACAGTAGTGAGATCCAAAGGTCAGAAATCTGACAGATATCTGCACCAACACGTTTTACGAACAGAGCCTACTGTAAAACATAACCTGGCTGGCTCCATCACGGCACACAGTGCTTGGGCCCCGGTGATTGCCACTGAAAGGCCCCCACTTAGCGTTTCTAACGCACACTACGCAGAAGTCACCTTGCACGCTATAAATGATAACTCCTGTGTATTACAAGACCAAATGTACACATGTGAACATGGAACTGTTTTCAGGACCCCCATAGATTCCTGACCACTGCAGAAATACTTTGTCCCAGGTGCTACATTAATACTACCTTAGTTCAAAGCGTAGCCGCTACGCCTCACACGCAGTAACTCCGCTATAATGATGGACCATAAAGAGCTGCGTCAGTTACTGTTCCAGGAACTTCAGGGCTATAAAATTAATTACATTGCTATAACAATAAATGATATGGTTAAAGGTAAAGATTAAAGAGTACAGTAGGTACAGTAGGGAAGCTCCGCCCTTTCAAATCCGAGGTTAAGGTAGGACAAAACACCAGGATGTCAAGTACGATCTGTAACAGTACGTATGCAATAGAACTGTACACAGATCAGTTTGTAATGTACCAGGTGTCCAATCAAACAGGCTACATCTGGACAGTACTAGCCTTAATCAGACGCTGTGTGTATGTGATTGTATGTTGATGGTCCAAGTTTAAAGTCAACAAATCTAAACTTTAAGCATTTTAATGTTTAACTTCTACATATTTTATGTGTCACAGTTAAACATGTTCCCCGGGGTGTCTTGTGCAGATGACCGTCTTTTGCATATCCCCATGGTATGCCATTAAATCAGCTCAGCCCTACTGTAGCCTGCGGCCAAGCGGCGTGGTCTTGACAGCCACGGGAGTTTTACAGAGCCTCTGGAGAAGTTACAGAGGAATTTGTCTCGGCATGTTGTGGCATTTCAGTCTCGTCACTCAAACTGGGGCCAATCTAAAGAAACACACATCCCTACTCCCTTCCCCTACCGCCTTCCCATTGGGTTAACCTATCAGAGGATCCACCTGCTGTAATTGAACCCTCTACAGTTTAACTACCATGATTGAGCACTAGCTGGAAACTGAGCTGAGCAATAAGACGATACATGCAGTATATGTTTCTCTCATGGTAAATGATGTCACAGTACAGTGGGCTTTTCTGAACATGCGGTGTATATGGTCAGTACTGACCGAACTCGGCGTTTCATTATAACAGATCTGAATTAGTTCCTGGATTTACTCCAACACAATTCACTGAATCAATAAATGTGATTCGAATAGTTGGTTTTATATGGAGACTTTATCAAAAAATTGAAAAATAAAAATTGAGATGTTATGTATCATGAAAATGTATTGAAGAATTGCAATATAAAATGCCATATCGGCCACCTGTAGCTGCAAATAGGCCCTTTTCACAGAAAAGCGGAAATACGTCGACACTGGGTAGTACAAGTTCCTGTACTCCCGGCTGACTATGAAACATTTCACTTCATCGCTGCCGAGACTGAAATGTGAGGATGTTTCCAGGATCGTCTAAAAATATTCCTCAACGGACTCTAAGATGAACAAAGGCTACAAACTCTTCATTAAAGAGTTCCTTCACAGCTATCAGGCTTAGGAAACGCCAGCTAACGTTAGCTTTGTTTACATCTGTGCTAGCTGGCTAACTGGCATTTAATGTATATGCATCCTATACTAGCGTTTAACGTTAAATATGTCTAGTTTAAGCAAATAGTAAATATGATGAATGATACTGACTGCTTTAGTTAACGTGATCTACGAGGCAGAAGTTAGCTCCTTATTCGCAGCTCCCGATTAGGTTAGCTAGCAAACCAAGTAACGTCAGCTAACGTAAGCTTTGTTTACATCTATGCCTGCTAACACGCTAGCACAACAAGCTAATCCTCGTCACGGGAATAATAGGCTAAGTGTTATTGTTTATTCACGGTCCAATAGAGTCGACAACAAGGTGATAGTCAGAGCTAGGTGCTACCGATCGATGAGGAAGAGCGAGGAGCCACACAAGGTTGAGGTTTTGCATGGTCTGCCGGTTGGCTTCTACTCCCGTCTACTCCCCGGCGAGAGCTTGCTCTTTCAAACGCTGACAGCTTATGAGGGGGACGTGAAAATTGTTCCACTGAAACCGAGTGGGAACAGCACCCGGTTTCAGCCGCGAGCTTCCCTCTATGTAGTCCGCAGCAGTGAAGTGCCGGCTGCACACAAAGGTACTCCTGCGCCGAATCGCAGAGTTTACCCCTTCATCTCTCCTTATCGCACGCACCCGTTTTTTCTTTTTCTCGCCGTCAGCCGGAAAGCCATGGAAACTGAGATACGGCTGCTTTTGTTTTGAGTTCTAACACCTTGGTACACTGCAAAATCTCTTGTTCCTGGACTCTGCCATCACTGTTTACTGTGTAGCGGAACTAGCGTTACCCATCCGCGCGTGTTTCCGGAACAAAGGATGCGGAAGTGTGAAAAGGGCCTATTTAACTCTGTTAAGTGCAATTGGAAGCTGCCAGGCCGTTAAATGGCAGTACTATTACTGAAACTGTCTGGCATGGAGAAATGGCTAAAAAAAACTAGTGACCCCTTAACTGCAAATATCAAAATACACCCCACACCACCACAGCCTTCAGGTCTGATATAAAAGTACTTTGTTGAAAATGTTTAGTTGGAAATGATATAATAAACTAATTTACAAATGAGAACAAAAGTAATTTGGGCTGAAAGAGGAAAATAATAAAATAAAAAGTAAAATAATAAATAAATAAATAAATTTAATACTCTCCTTAAACACTGGCCCGCAGACAGGGAACCTTTTTCGAACTTTGGCTAACGCTACCTACCTGCCTAAGTTCTACGAAAGGTTTATGGTAAATGTTCTGGTCTATTGTTAAAGAATGTTTTAAAGATGGTTATAATGTCAGATATTGTTCCTATAAGGTTAAATATTCACTAAGACAGAAGATTTTACCTGCACTAATCAGAGGAGGCTTTGTGGATGTTCAAGGCCGCAGATTATGGTAGATGATAACAACAGAAAAACATTCCCAGGTCAACACCGTTGGTGGGCCGTCCTCTTACTAGCAAGGCCCTGAGAACCTAAGTAGGTCTAGTTCTTTAAGTAGGTCTTTGTGTATCTGCAGCATGCATGGGGAAAGGACATCTCGTGAGTTTGTTTCCGAAGCCTGGTATATAACTGATGTAATTTACGGTGTATATTATTTCCCTCTGTGGATGTACAATGGCCAGTCCCAATCTTGTGAAGTACACTCCAGGTGCTGAACAACAAAAGGAACATGTCTCATTGTGTGGGAGTCTGTGATAGAGGAGCGTCAGTGATAGAGGGCCGTCAGTGTGTACGAGTCAGTGATAGAGGGCCGTCAGTGTGTACGAGTCAGTGATAGAGGGCCGTCAGTGTGTACGAGTCAGTGATAGAGGGCCGTCAGTGTGTACGAGTCAGTGATAGAGGGCCGTCCGTGTGTACGAGTCAGTGATAGAGGGCCATCAGTGATAGAGGGCCGTCAGTGTGTACGAGTCAGTGATAGAGGGCCGTCCGTGATAGAGGGCCGCCAGTGTGTACGAGTCAGTGATAGAGGGCCGTCAGTGTGTACGAGTCAGTGATAGAGGGCCGTCCGTGTGTACGAGTCAGTGATAGAGGGCCGTCAGTGATAGAGGGCCGTCAGTGTGTACGAGTCAGTGATAGAGGGCTGTCCGTGATAGAGGGCCGTCAGTGTGTACGAGTCAGTGATAGAGGGCCGTCAGTGTGTACGAGTCAGTGACAGAGGGCCGTCAGTGATAGAGGGCCGTCAGCGTGTACGAGTCAGTGATAGAGGGCCGTCAGTGTGTACGAGTCCGTGATAGAGGGCCGTCCGTGTGTACGAGTCAGTGATAGAGGGCCGTCAGTGATAGAGGGCCGTCAGTGTGTACGAGTCAGTGATAGAGGGCCGTCAGTGTGTACGAGTCAGTGATAGAGGGCCGTCAGTGATAGAGGGCCGTCAGTGTGTACGAGTCCGTGATAGAGGGCCGTCCGTGTGTACGAGTCAGTGATAGAGGGCCGTCAGTGATAGAGGGCCGTCAGTGTGTACGAGTCCGTGATAGAGGGCCGTCAGTGTGTACGAGTCCGTGATAGAGGGCCGTCAGTGATAGAGGGCCGTCAGTGTGTACGAGTCCGTGATAGAGGGCCATCAGTGTGTACGAGTCAGTGATAGAGGGCCGTCAGTGTGTACGAGTCCGTGATAGAGGGCCGTCAGTGTGTACGAGTCAGTGATAGAGGGCCGTCAGTGTGTACGAGTCAGTGATAGAGGGCCGTCAGTGTGTACGAGTCCGTGATAGAGGGCCGTCAGTGTGTACGAGTCAGTGATAGAGGGCCGTCAGTGTGTACGAGTCAGTGATAGAGGGCCGTCAGTGTGTACGAGTCCGTGATAGAGGGCCGTCAGTGATAGAGGGCCGTCAGTGTGTACGAGTCCGTGATAGAGGGCCATCAGTGTGTACGAGTCAGTGATAGAGGGCCGTCAGTGTGTACGAGTCAGTGATAGAGGGCCGTCAGTGTGTACGAGTCAGTGATAGAGGGCCGTCCGTGTGTACGAGTACGTGATAGAGGGCCGTCAGTGATAGAGGGCCGTCAGTGTGTACGAGTCCGTGATAGGGGGCCGCCAGTGTGTACGAGTCCGTGATAGAGGACTGTCCGTGTGTACGAGTCAGTGATAGAGGACTGTCCATGTGTACGAGTCCGTGACAGAGGGCCGTCCGTGTGTACGAGTCAGTGATAGAGGGCCGTCAGTGCGTACGAGTCAGTGATAGAGGGCCGTCAGTGTGTACGAGTCAGTGATAGAGGACCGTCAGTGTGTACGAGTCAGTGACAGAGGGCCGTCAGTGTGTACGAGTCAGTGACAGAGGGCCGTCAGTGTGTACGAGTCAGTGATAGAGGGCCGTCAGTGTGTACGAGTCCGTGATAGAGGGCCGTCAGCGTGTACGAGTCCGTGATAGAGGGCCGTCAGTGTGTACGAGTACGTGATGAGGGTCGTCAGTGTGTACGAGTCAGTGATAGAGGACCGTCAGTGTGTACGTGTCCGTGACAGAGGGCCGTCAGTGTGTACGAGTCAGTGATAGAGGGCCGTCAGTGTGTACGCATCAGTGATAGAGGGCCGTCAGCGTGTACGAGTCAGTGATAGAGGGCCGTCAGTGTGTACGAGTCCGGGATAGAGGACTGTCCGTGTGTACGAGTCAGTGATAGAGGACTGTCCGTGTGTACGAGTCAGTGATAGAGGGCCGTCAGCGTGTACGAGTCCGTGATAGAGGGCCGTCAGCGTGTACGAGTCAGTGATAGAGGACGGTCGGTGTGTACGAGTCCGTGATAGAGGGCCGTCAGTGTGTACGAGTCCGTGATAGAGGGCTGTCAGTGTGTACGAGTCCGTGATAGAGGGCCGTCAGTGTGTACGAGTACGTGATGAGGGTCGTCAGTGTGTACGAGTCAGTGATAGAGGACCGTCAGTGTGTACGTGTCCGTGACAGAGGGCCGTCAGTGTGTACGAGTCAGTGATAGAGGGCCGTCAGTGTGTACGCATCAGTGATAGAGGGCCGTCAGCGTGTACGAGTCAGTGATAGAGGGCCGTCAGTGTGTACGAGTCCGGGATAGAGGACTGTCCGTGTGTACGAGTCAGTGATAGAGGACTGTCCGTGTGTACGAGTCAGTGATAGAGGGCCGTCAGCGTGTACGAGTCAGTGATAGAGGGCCGTCAGTGTGTACGAGTCAGTGATAGAGGACTGTCCGTGTGTACGAGTCAGTGATAGAGGACCGTCAGTGTGTACGAGTCAGTGATAGAGGACCGTCAGTGTGTACGAGTCAGTGATAGAGGGCCGTCAGTGTGTACGAGTCAGTGATAGAGGGCCGTCAGTGTGTACGAGTCCGGGATAGAGGACTGTCCGTGTGTACGAGTCAGTGATAGAGGACCTTCAGTGTGTACGAGTCAGTGATCGAGGACCGTCAGTGTGTACGAGTCTGCGATATAGGACCGTCAGTGTGTACGAGTCAGTGATAGAGGACGGTCGGTGTGTACGAGTCAGTGATAGAGGACCGTCAGTGTGTACGAGTCAGTGATAGACTCCTAACGGAACTAGAACACGGCCTGCGGTTCAGGTCAGTGTGCTGAAGCTGCGAGTCAAGGCAGCACCGGCGTCGCTGGTACCCTGTGTAGGACTCACTTCTGCACTTGGCGCAGCGACTCTTGTCGTACTCGAGCAGGTCGAGTGACCGACTCCGCTCCTTCACCAGACGCCTGAATGCTGCCTCCTCCCTCAGTCGTGCCGCCTCTTCCTTCGCATAAACACCCAGCTCCTGAGTGTAGCGGCCATACATCTGTTACAGACAGAAAGAGAGTCAGAGTGATTATCTAGAACACTGTGAACATTAAATTACAGCCCAGAGGGAACCAGAACACTACTGAGAGAATCTGCAGGTGGTCAGATCCGCAGCAGAGGCAGGTCCTGACCAAGTACAGATGTACTGACCGCAGTCTGGCCACAGAGACGAGGGGAAAGTCTCCGGGCTGCTCAGAGAGGGAGAGGACCGGTGTAGAAGCGATCTGGGCTATCTGGGTGACTATTCAGTTCTAGTGTCTGTTAGCATCGTTAGCCTCACCACTACAGTTGAACTGCACTCCAGCTTTACCCCACAGAGGTGAAACCTGGACTCCAGATGTGGATCTCCACCAAATCACACCGCGCGCCACACTGAGCACTCGCACTTACACAGCCTCACTTCAGTCAAACAGCAACAGAGGCTGAAGATCACCGGAGCAGAGACGCTCTGAGGCGCGTCACACGGCTTTCTGTTCCAGTCTGTGAACTGTCTCTGACCGCAGCATGACTGACCACTGGATACCTGGGGATGGTAGGCATCATCGCTTACTCTCACACTCACTGGCACATGCACTCGCTCACACGCGCACACACACACACACTCTCTCTCTCTCTCTCTCTCTCTCGCACACGCACACACACTCTCTCTCGCACACGCACACTCTCCTGCACGCACACACACACACACACTCTCTCGCACACACACACACACACACACACACACACACACACACACACTCTCGCGCACACACACACACACTCACTCGTGCACACACACACACACACACACTCACTCGTGCACACACACACACACACTCTCTCTCGCACACACTCACACACACACACACTCTCTCTCACCCACACACACTTTCTCTCTCTCTCACCCACACACACTCTCTCTCTCTCTCACACACACTCTCTCTCTCTCTCACACACACACACACACTCTCTCTCTCTCTCTCGCACGCACACACTCTCTCTCTCTCGCACGCGCGCACACACACACTCTCTCGCACACACACACTCTCTCGCACACACACACTCTCTCGCACACAAACACACTCTCTCGCACACACAAACAAACACACTCTCTCGCACACACACACACACTCTCTCGCACACTCTCTCTCACGCACACACACTGTCTCTCTCTCTCTCACACACACACACACACACACTCTCTCGCGCACACACACACTCTCTCGCACACACACACTCTCTCTCGCACACACACACTCTCTCTCGCACACACACACACTCTCGCACACACACACACACACACACTCTCGCACACACACACACTCTCGCACACAGTGTCACACACACAGAAAAATAACTGTTTTGTAAAAGTCAGACAGACGACTCCCACTTCCTGCAGCTACACAATCAAATCCCTTTAAAACTCAGAAAGACAGACAGATGAAAAGGAAGAGAGAGAGCGAGAGAGCGAATGAGAGCGAGAGAGAGGGAGGAGTGTTTTGTGCTGACTCGGTGAGTTGATGTTTTTTCAGCCTTAATGATCTGAAGCACGGCCAAGCGGCCAAAGGTCAAAGTTCAATTATGACATTAGTCTGTCCACACACACACACACACACACACACACACACACACAGAGCCTAATCAGCGTGAAGCACGCGAGCACTCTGAGCTCCGCAGCGCGTCCTGTGTGCTCTCGGTACACGTGGGTGAAAGAGTCCAGTGTCTGCTCTGTTCAGACCCAGACAAAGAGAAGCTCTGTATCTCCTCGGGGAACTTCAGCTGTGGGGTTTGGGGGCGTCCCACACCTGACCATCCCATTCACACAGGTCCACCTAATCATTTAGCATATGGCAGTGTAGCTCCGCCCATTCACTTTGAAGTTAAAAGGTGTGCAGACTCGTGGCCAATCAGAACAGAGCGTGCGAAACACGAGCATATCAGAATACAGTATGTGGCCAAAAATATGTGGACATCTCAATGACCCAAGTATTCAATTCAGGTGTCGTAGCCACACTCACAGCTAACAGGTGCATACAATCAAGCACACGGCCATGCAGTCTCCATAGACACATGGCAGAATGGGTCGGGAGCTACACTGGAGGCAACATCAGCACAAGAACCGTGGATCAGGAGCTTCGTGAACTGGATCTCAATGGCTGAGCAGCTGCACATGAGCCCAAGATCACTATGCTCAATCCCGAGTGTCAGCTGGAGGGGTGTAAAGCTACACCACTGGACTCTGGAGCAGTGGAACCAGGTTATCTGGAGTGGGGGGTCATGCTTCACTATCTGGCAGTCTGATGGAGGAATCTGGGTTTGGTGGATGAATCCAGGAGAATGCTCCCTACCGGAATGCCCACAGTAAAGTTTGGTGGAGGAGGGATAATGGTCTGGTGGTGTTCAGGGTTTGGACTTGGACCCAGTGAAGGGTGGTGTTAATGCTACAGCACACGAGGACATTCTACATGGTTCTACACTCCCAGCTCTGTAGCAGCAGTTTGGGGTAAGAACCCATTCCTGTTCCCTGTGCACAAGCCAGATCCATAAAGACATGGGCTAAGGAGTTTGGGGTCGAGGAACTCCAGTGGTCTGCACAGTCCACTGGACCCCCTCAATCTCTCTAGACACCTTTAAGATGAACTGGAACATACAGCGGGGCCAGAACTTTGATCAAACACCAGTGACTGACCTCAAACACATCCTATTGACTGGATCCAATGTATTCCCAGGTTAATGCCCTAGGTCTTGGAATGGGATGTACCTGTCCAGGTGTGATAGTCAGGTGGAGCTATGAGCAAGATGGATGAGGCTTCACTGCATACCTACTTAGATTAAAGGGAGATTCCATGCGAGATCACTTTGGGTTGATTAATGATGCCTGGGCACAGCTGAATCCACTGGGGCCTTGAGAACAATGGACTCAGACCCTGGTAATCGCTCACAGCTATCCACTGCTAGCAAGCGAGCTAACTGATTAATTGCACCACATGAAGTGGGCCTCCCTCAGGTGAAAGGCAAGGATCTGCTTCAGCACAAGCAGATCTGGAGGGAGAGTCTAAAGGAAAGAGATGGATGAAAGGAGGAGGAAGCGAACCGATGGGTGTGTGACTAGCTTGTAGCGAGTGGAACCCTCAAAACTGCCTTATAATATCACAGAGCCACATCAAGGACTTCATTAACCCAAGGCAGGCCTTCAAACTTCCATCCAGAAACATGGCTAAACACGAGGTAAACAAGTTTTACGCAGACGAGGATCTAAATACGGACGCAGGAATTCCAAAAAGCCGTCAGGGAGCTAGCAAACACGCTCGGAGAACAAAGCAGCGGCGGGCTGAAAACCTATGATTAGGCCTCGTATAGGCGCTCGACTATGCGTGTCTGACTGATGTAATTGCTGCCAGATGAATGAATGACGGCGGAGCAGTGAGGAGGACGGACCTCCGGCCTTCACCTCATCACGGCGCTAATGAAAAACGGATTCTTGCGTGTGTTATTAACCAAAGCGCTTCGAAAGCAAGACCACATCCAGACTTGCCTGAGAATGCAAACCACCTCCCGGTTCTCAGGCGAGTCGGAGGCGAGTCAGAGGCCCGCACATTTCTCCACTGCGAGTGTGGATGTCATTCTTTGCCTCAGCGTGCAGCAGTATGCTGCTTTCATTAACGGATGACTAGCATAGCAGCGATTTCTGTAACATTACAAAACAAAAGCAAGAATTTTATATATAAAGTTAGCTTGAAAAGAGCTTAAACTAGGTCTATCTTAGGCTAGTGAGTGCTAGTTCCCTAGCCTAGCATTGTCACTTTGGCTACAAATGAGTAGCAAACATTAGCAAGCAGGCTAGCTGTGTTAGCGATCTGCCACACAGCATTATTCTTTCAGCGGTGTTTTATGTTTATGGTGTTGGAGAACCATGTGCTGAGTCTTTGACGTAACATACAGCTAACGTTAGCGGTTCATGCGCAAAATACATTTAAAAATTCGGCTTTATACACTAAAATATGACTGTTGTAGCTCAGTGTTTGAGCGCTATGCTACGCTACAATAACATAGATATCATTTCTGCTGTATTTATATAAAGAGGAAGTGAGTTTTAAACATTAGCAAGCTGGCTAGCTGTGTTAGCAATCTGCCACAGAGCATTATTCTTTCAGCGGTGTTTTATGTTTGTGGTGTTGGAGAGCCATGTGCTGGGTCTTTGATAAAACATACAGCTAATGTTAGCGGTTCATGCGCAAAATATATTTAAAAATTTGCCTTTATACACTAAAATATGACTGTTGTAGCTCAGTGTTTGAGCGCTATGCTACGCTACAATAACATAGATATCATTTCTGCTGTATTCATATAAAGAGGAAGTGAGTTTTACTTGCTACCGTTTAAACTGGAAGTAAACGTGAGGTTGGTGAAGAGGGTCCATTGTTTGTAAAACCCTGAGGTATTAGCCTCTAAAGTCACACCAGATATATGCAGCTAGCGTAACCGAGACTGGACCCCAAGGGATGTATCAAAAGGTCCTTCAAGTTAGCAAGCTAGCTAACTGGCTCACCATAAACAGCGGTGACATGAAGAGTATAATCAGAAGCATAGTGTGATTACACTGGGTGACCAGTCAAACCAGTACCAGCATTAAACCAGCATAGACCAGCACAGAGTTGGGTTGAACACTAGTCACCACAGAGTTCACCAAAGTTGAGCTCAGTGTAACACAAAATCTCACATCTGAGTGTACTTCACTGAAATGAAAGGTTGGTTGGTAAAGTGTGGCTGGCAGACAGCACGACGGCTGAAGGAGCTTTTTGGTAAACAACATTTTTAATATATCAGTAAATTTAGTGATTCATTTGGAAAATTTAGAACAATTTCACACAGACTTTCACTACACTCTTCTCCCCCGGCAGAACATTTGCTCCATCCAAGTTCATATGAATCATAATCACAATTTATTTGTTTAATAAAATATGAAAAAAAAATATTTATATAGTTTTAATGACACAATTTCTGCTGTTTTTGTGTGGATATATAAAGTTTGCAAACATCTACAGAATTTCTCCACTCGGGAGTGTGAAGCAGATCATCCCGAAATTCCCACTTATCGCTGTGTGGTTTACAATCACCATTCATTATGCTGACCAAAATTACATTTGTTGGGTCACTTGGACGTCATGCTTCGACACTCACTGAAACGGTGCCTGAGATCACACAGGACATTCTAAATCTAAAACTGATGTCTCCTTTCGTAACCTCAGAACCGAAAAGGTCAAGATCACAATAAGTAACAGACAGTATCAGTACCGGAGGGGCCACCCCTTATGAAATGATAATATATGGCAATGTATTGGAAAATATAGTGCAATATATTAAATAATACAATGTCATATATGGGAAACAGGTGCATATAATTTGCATATATTTATATAGTGATAAATATATTACAATATATTGTATAATACATAAGGAATTGCTGCTTTTCATATATTGTATGTATGGTAGTGAAATATATATTTACTTATATATTGTAATATATTTAATTTTATATGTAATAGACATCATATGTATTTCTCCATATGTGTTTGCATATATATACACACACATATATATATATATATACACACACACACACACACACACACACACACACACACACACACACACACACACACACACACACACACACACACATATATATATATATATATATATATATATATATATATATATATATATATATATATATATATATATATATATACACACATAGAAAGCGGCAATCCTTATGTATTATACAATATATTGTAATATATTTATCACTATATAAATATATGCAAAATATATGCACTTGTTTCCCATATATGACATTGTATTATTTAATATATTGCCATATATTATCATTTCATAAGGGACCATTATCGGTACCGGTGCAACCTTTAAAGCTTCATTAGAAGCATCTAAAAAATAATAATCTAAATCGACCCAAAATACCCCAGATGGAGTCAGGCAGCTCTGAAGGAGCTATCGATTTTCCATCTTTAGCTTAGAACTGGAGCTCCGAGGCTAATGAGTGTAGTCCTAGAGCTGGCTCTCTTGATTAAACCAAGCTTAAGGTATTTCCAGCTTCTGCAATGGCACCAATTTCTTTATAACCCAAATATGCCCGAATCCGAAATGCACACACTCGAGTTTATTATGATTTGATCAAATGTGATGAATAAAATTCAAGATTTGATAAAAAAAAAAGTGATCATTTGTATCAGGTTAAAGGCAGTCACATGACTGCATTAATCGCAATTAATCGCATTTGAGTAGTAAGCTGTGATTAGTCGCTAGAGATGCACCAAAAACATAGCCACTCAAACCTTTCCAATATGGTCAGAAGTGTCTTCCCCTGAATGTAATGCTAGAGCATCACAATAGACTAATTGAGGTGGGTCATATTTGTTTGCTGAATGAACTGCGATTAATCTCTATAGATGTGGTATCAGTAGATCAAAATCTGCACATCCGATTACCAAAAATTCAGAGCATCTCTGGTGATTAATCACGACTGATTAGGCAAATTTGAGAATAATCTCCTGGGATGCACTGAAATTTCAGTCACCGGAACATTTCAACTGAATACGATCAAAAGTGGCACTTAAGGATTTTTTCAGAAATGCTTTGTTGACTGAAATGTTGGTGTATCCCTTGCGATTAATCGCAAATAAATCACATTGGTTTGTTTAGTTAATCATGAT
This sequence comes from Prochilodus magdalenae, assembly GCA_024036415.1. Classification (NCBI taxonomy): domain Eukaryota; kingdom Metazoa; phylum Chordata; class Actinopteri; order Characiformes; family Prochilodontidae; genus Prochilodus; species Prochilodus magdalenae. The sequence goes on along the minus strand of JAMWET010003736.1, from coordinate 22,993 downwards.
TAATCTCCTGAGATGCACCCAAATTTCAGCCACCAAAACATTCGGGCAAATATGGTCAACAGTGGCACAGTTTCTTGACTAAAACGTTGGCGACTCCTTTAGATTAATCACAAATAATCACATTCGTTTGTTTAGCTAATCGTGATTAATCACCTAAGATGCACTGAAATTTCAGCTACTGAAACATTTCGGTTGAATACGGTGAAAGGTGGCCCTTAAGGATTTCTCCCGAAATGTCTTGGTGGGCCATAGGTTTGGTGGATTCCTTGCGATTAATCACGAATAATCACATTGCTTTGTTTAGCTAATCAGGATTAATCTCCTGAAATGCACTGGAATTTCAGGCACTGAAACATTTCGGGCAAATATGCTCAACAGTGGCACCTTTTCATGACTAAAACATTGGCGCCCTCTCTAGATTAATCCCAAATAATCACATTGGTTTGGTTAGTTAATCGTGATTAATCTCCTGAGATGCACTGAAATTTCAGCC
>JAMWET010003736.1:0-17500 GCA_024036415.1 Prochilodus magdalenae | reverse complement strand
AGCACCGCTCCTCAGTAACTTACACACACACACACACACACACTCACTCACACACGCGCGTACACACACACACTCCTATCGTTCCAGAGTCAAAGGTGTTGTGGACAGATTTACATCATCTCTGTGTTAATCTGATAAACACCTCTGAATGACTGTTAACAGATTAACACTGTACACACGATCATAGGAGAGGAGATTAACCAAGATCCCGCACACGTGCACACACACACACACACACACACACACACGAGAGAACACACACACTAGCTTTTATACAATATCAGGATGCATACTCATAGAAATAACAGAGAGAGAGAGAAACGCAGAAAGAAAGCTAGCCCCGGCTCATCCTGTCTGTAATACCACTCTGTACCTGAAGAGGTGCTAGCGAGCCACGTAGCGCTGTAGTAGTAGAATCAGTCCAACATGAGAGGATGAAGAAGTAGCTCTGCAGCCCCGACGGCGTATCCTAACCTCTTATCAGTCATGGTGAGGGAGCTGCTCCCGGTTAGATCCTTTAAGGGCCAATAAGAGGAGCAGGAAACACGACCATGACTGAAGCTCCTGGCGAGCGACAGCCACCACGCCGCCTCCAGCTCACGGCAAGAAACCACGTTCACTGGTAACACTGAGGAGGAGACACGCTACATTCCACAGTGACGACATGGGGCTGAGTTAAGCTGCCTCCTTTTATGTGGAGTAGGAATTTGACAGGTTGCGTCATCTTACAACTCGCTCCTTTACCTGAAGCAGAAAAGCGAGTCGAGCTGGTGACGCTGGTATGAACGTGATCATCCGCTCCTCGCCAGCGGCACGATAAACCGAGATGCTGGACCTCAGTCTGTAAATACCACAAGCTAACGGCTAAGCTAACAAAATCCCGAGTGAGCTAACGTATCGTTAGCCTAGCCTAAGATTCATTTACACGTCATTCAGACTCCTCCCACACACCACTGCCTAATCCCCCGTCACAATCTGGCAACCTGCATATCGGTACCAACCTGGCAACACGTTCATATTCAGGTGGGTGTTTTGAGAGCATAATCTCATGATGACCCTCCGGGTAACTTTCCCTTATCATCAGAACAACAGTGACACTTTATTAGGAACGCCTACCGCCTACTTCCTTTCACTGGCCACTTTATTAGAAACACCTACCTCCTACTTCCACTCACTGGCCACTTTATTAGAAACACCTACCCCATACTTCCACTAACTGGCCACTTTATTGGAAACACCTACACCATACTACCACTCACTGGCCACTTTATTGGAAACGCCTACCTCCTACTTCCACTCACTGGCCACTTTATTGGAAACACCTACCTCCTACTTCCACTCACTGGCCACTTTATTGGAAACGCCTACACCATACTACCTTTCACTGGCCACTTTATTAGAAACGCCTACCTCATACTTCCACTCACTGGCCACTTTATTGGAAACGCCTACCTCCTACTTCCACTCACTGGCCACTTTATTGGAAACGCCTACCTCCTACTTCCACTCACTGGCCACTTTATTGGAAACGCCTACCTCCTACTTCCACTCACTGGCCACTTTATTAGAAATGCCTACCTCCTACTTCCACTCACTGGCCACTTTATTGGTAACGCCTACTTCATACTTCCACTCACTGGCCACTTTATTGGAAACGCCTACCTCCTACTTCCACTCACTGGCCACTTTATTGGAAACGCCTACCTCCTACTTCCACTCACTGGCCACTTTATTGGTAACGCCTACCTCCTACTTCCACTCACTGGCCACTTTATTGGAACCACCTACCTCCTACTTCCACTCACTGGCCACTTTATTGGAAACGCCTACCTCCTACTTCCACTCACTGGCCACTTTATTAGAAACGCCTACCTCCTACTTCCATTCACTGGCCACTTTATTAGAAACACCTACCTCCTACTTCCACTCACTGGCCACTTTATTGGAAACATCTACCTCATACTTCCACTCACTGGCCACTTTATTAGAAACACCTACCCCATACGTCCACTCACTGGCCACTTTATTGGAAACGCCTACACCATACGTCCACTCACTGGCCACTTTATTGGAAACGCCTACACCATACTACCACTCACTGGCCACTTTATTGGAAACGCCTACCGCATACTTCCACTCACTGGCCACATTATTAGAAACGCCTACCTCCTACTTCCACTCACTGGCCACTTTATTGGAACCACTTACCTCATACTTCCACTCACTGGCCACTTTATTGGAAACGGCTAACTCCTACTTCCACTCACTGACCACTTTATTGGAAACACCTACCTCACACTTGTTGTGATAATGGCCTCCTAAGCCTCTATAAGATGTAAGACTTATTTACATGTCACCACTTTATAAAACAAGAGTCTGCAACTTGTATCATCAGGTTTCATAACGCACTGTAACGTCTGTTCATAAGAGCATCATAAGCATGAATGCTGTACCAGGTTAGCTAAAGCTAAGTGCTAATAAAGCAGAGCAGCATATTCACACTGTATGTCCCGTATGACCAGTTATACGATCTCCCTTTACTTAGAGTCTCTAAAGACCCCTTATAATGCTCTATAACCTTTAATGTGCTGAAATGGGCAGATGTTATAAGATGTTATGAAACCTGACATTATAAAGTTGCATATTTTTGCATTATTAAACATTAAGCATGTCATTATAACCACTTAAGCTACATTAAACTAGGTTATGTCAGGTATTATAAGGGGTTATGTATGCTATATAATGCGCATTCATAGTGAAAGTGTTACTGGTAACCACTGCCTGTGGTCTTGGCGCTGGTGAAATTGGAAGCAACCTGAAAATGGGTTTGGTAGATGTTAGAGCTTGTGTGGCTACACATGCAGAATGGGTTCCTCTGTGGTGGTCCTGTGGGGGTCCTGACCTACCCTGGATGTTCTCCTGATTGCATTAAGGAGATGACAGCTCCTGCTAATGCGGTGATGTGCTTACTCAGGAGATCTCATCTCTGTATTACGGCGTATCCGAGGCTCCTGCCACACAGGCACAGCAAGTCTTGCCTGAGGCATGGCACCGGCTCTGGATTCTTATTCATTACGCGCACAGAATCAGAGGGATCAGAACATACCCGGCAACCCTTCACAACATCCCTCTCACTCCTACACCTCCCACACACCGCTGCACAATCCCCAGCCACAATCTAGCAGCCGTGCACATATCTGAACCAACTTGGCAGCGCGTTCGTCCCCAGGTGGGTGTTTAAAAAGCATAATCTTATCAAACCTTAAAATACCTGAGAAAAAAAATCCCCCCGGAATACATGACGGCTCTCCAGACTTCACAGCAGGCAACTGTCCTGCATCACAACATCGCTGACACCATTAGAAACATCCACCGTGTGCCTTCTTCAACTGGCCACTTTATTGGAAACACCTCCCTAGTGCCTCCACTAACTGGCCACTTTATTGGAAACACCTCCCTTGTGCCTTCACTAACTGGCCACTTTATTGGAAACACCTCCCTTGTGCCTCCACTAACTGGCCACTTTATAGGGAACACCTCCCTTGTGCCTCCACTAACTGGCCACTTTATTGGAAACACCTCCCTTGTGCCTTCACTAACTGGCCACTTTATTGGAAACACCTCCCTTGTGCCTTCTTCAACTGGCCACTTTATTGGAAACACCTCCCTTGTGCCTCCACTAACTGGCCACTTTATTGGGAACACCAACCAAGTGCTTCAACTTCCTGGCCACTTGTTTGGAAACACCTCCCTTGTGCCCCCACTAACTGGCCACTTTATTGGAAACACCTCCCTTGTGCTTCCACTAACTGGCCACTTTATTGGAAACACCAACCATGTGCTTCCACTAACTGGCCACTTTATTGGAAACACCCACCAAATGCTTCAACTTCCTGGTCACTTTTTTTGGAAACATCTCGCTTGTGCTTTCTTCAACTGGCCACTTTATTGGAAACACCTCCCTTGTGCCTCCACTAACTGGCCACTTTATTGGGAACACCTCCCTCGTGCCTCCACTAACTGGCCACTTTATTGGAAACACCTCCCCTGTGCCTCCACTAACTGGCCACTTTATTGGAAACACCTCCCTTGTGCTTCCACTAACTGGCCACTTTATTGGAAACACCAACCATGTGCTTCCACTAACTGGCCACTTTATTGGAAACACCCACCAAGTGCTTCAACTTCCTGGTCACTTTTTTTGGAAACATCTCACTTGTGCTTTCTTCAACTGGCCACTTTATTGGAAACACCTCCCTTGTGTCTCCACTAACTGGCCACTTTATTGGAAACACCTCCCTTGTGCTTTCTTCAACTGGCCACTTTATTGGAAACACCTCCCTAGTGCCTCCACTAACTGGCCACTTTATTGGAAACACCAACCATGTGCTTTAACTCTCTGGCCACCATACTGGAAACACCTCCCTTGTGCTTCCACTTACTGGCCACTTTATTGGAAACACCTCCCTTGTGCTTCCACTTACTGGCCACTTTATTGGAAACACCAACCATGTGCTTCCACTAACTGGCCACTTTATTGGAAACACCAACCATGTGCTTTAACTCCCTGGCCACCTTACTGGAAACACCTCCCTTGTCCTTCCACTAACTGATCTGGACAGATTTATTACACTAATGAATTTTACACCCCCCACCCCCCCAACCTCCTCCTAATTCTCGCAGACTGCTCCTTTAATCAGTCCAGAGATTAAGAGTGGTTGGAAACTGGTCATGTAACTGATTGTGGGACATAAAGACTCATAAGTCAAATACCACAGAAAGAGAAACAGAACTCCAGCGTAGGATACGCTCCCTAGGATAAACCACACGGATACAGGGAAGTCTGGAAGATGTAAGAGGAGAAAGAGGTTCTCCTTGTAGGAGGGCTCTGTGGACTGGCAGTCGTCTCCAAAAGAGACACAGCTGAGGCCGGAATCAGCGGGATCCACGCAGATATCAACAGCCTAACAGCTGCAGTCTTCTCCTGATATAACACCGCCGCTCCTTCTCACAGCATCTCCCACACCCGCACGCGGGATTCCCACACGTCTAAAGATGTCTTAGTACAGCCTCGACTACGACTCAGGCCATAAATACTTCAACTCCCACATTCCCTCGCCCTCCCATGCACACGCAGTCTGTATCCGAACAGGACCATGGGGTGACTCTTCCTCCTCCTCCGTGCTGGAGCTGATGCAGTACAACATATTCACCGGGTACCACATCACCCAATGCCAGCTCCTGTGCTCAGCACTGACGGCACTGCAGCGTTCCGGTACACGCTCTCTTACATCCGTCTCACACATTCCTCCGTCCATCTCTCACACTCACAGACCGACTCACACCCCGGAGCTCACACTCCGGACAAACAATGCTCTCCGCCTTGCTTCAACAACAACAGGTTGAATTGGCCACAGTGGGGGTGATAGTGGGCTTTAGCCAAGACGAGAGCCTGATCATCCGACTGCTGCTTCCGAGGTGAGCTCCAAGTTCATCTCGCAATCTGCACGCTCCGGTATGACACCAGGAAGAGAGATAAGGATAATAATATTCCATAATATTATTCCTACAGCCACGGTTTGGAGCAGGATCAGCTGAAGGTCATCACCTCCTCCAGAGCTCCTATATTTTCCATAGAGCGGCACTTTGACACGTTTTCATCCTTCCAGGATCCGATATTCTATGGGGGCTATATTTCAGAGATCATATATACGCAGGGTTATGTATTCCCATGGCCGTCCACAGGCCTGTATTCCTGTACAGAGCCCTATATTTCAAAAGTCTGTAATCCCAGAGCCTTAAAAGTCAAAGATTCTGTATTCCCAAGAATCAACGTTCCGAGGGCCCTATTTTAACGCCCATATATTCCCAGGATATTCCTCAGAATCGGTACTGACTGATAGGCAACAGACCGAAGTCCTCACAAGTTCAGCAATACATGTGTGCTGTGTGAGAGAAAGAGAAAGAAACACTGAGGTGTGTGTGTGTGTGTGTGTGTGTGTGTGTGTGTGTGTGTGTGTGTTCTTGCTAAGCTGTGCTCATGTGGAATGCTGACCGGCTTTTCCGGGACTTTGGCGAACTACAGCAACATTCTGATCCCACCAAAACCCCCCCCCCCCCCAACACACACACACACTGGTGGTAAGGAGGAGGAGGGTGGGGGGGGGGAAGGACTTTAGCCCCTCACAGATCCGTGCAGGATCCAGCCATGACCAGTAATAAAACACGGTGATAAAGTCCACACCCTGAGAGCTTGTTCACACAGAGCTAGATGAGGTTCTCTTACAGACACATGGACAGAACAATGTGATCTGTAGGGACTTTAATAAATAATGGATCAGTTCAAACACAGACACACGCGCGCGCGTTAGTCATTAACGTTATGTAAGGGCTTCGGTATTAATCTTATCAGCTGAACACCTTTACACCCAATAAAGGCATGCGTGTTAATACCTCCCCGTGCGGTCGGACGGGACAAGCGGGTGCGGATATTACTGATTTTATTCTCTATTGTATGAACAATTCAAACGCCGCGTCCACTAACAGGCCTACCACGGGACGTGGCAGTCTCGCCCTGACAGGTATAATACAGGTGATAACGTGTGGAATGTACAGAAACACCCTCCTCATACTTCACCCTGCTCTATAAGGAAGAGCCATCCTCTGTCGTGGCCTGAAGCACCCGGGGACAGCATTCATCAAACTAGTCAGTGGGAAACGAGTAGAGAAAGAAGCAGGGCCTAATAACAAACCGGAAAACTGAGCATATTATAAACACTCCCCAGAAACAATTGCACCTTCAGCTGCCGATAGTTTCCATCTCCACATCCTGATTCAGCTGCGACATGTAGGTTAGCTTCTTAACGTAGAGTAGATCTTTCTACCTACTCACAGTAGTGCTGGTTCAGTTAGTACAGCCAAACCGCAGTCTCTCAAGCGTCCAAAAATGTATTTACTATTAATAGTAGTAGTATTATTACTAATAATAATTAATTTACAAGTAAATATTATTATTATTATTATTATTACTGCAAATAATTACAAAAACATACATCAACAACTTACAACCACTACACTCCACCAAAACCTGCAAAAACATACCAAAAACAACCACACAATACGACCAAAACCACATCAAAAACTACCAAATACTACCAAACCACATCAAAATTTACCAAACCAGACCACAAACTACCAAATACTACCAAACCAGACCACAAACTACCAAATACTACCAAACCAGACCACAAACTACCACACCAGACCAAAAAAATTAACCAAATCACACCAAAACTACCACATACCACCAAACCACACCAAAAACTCCCGAACCACACCAAAAACTACCAAATACTACCACGCCAGACCAAAACCTACTACAAACTACCACATCACAACAAATACTACCAAACCAGACCACAAACTAACAAATACTACCACACCAGACCAAAAAAATTAACTAAACCACACCAAAACTACCACATACTACCTACCACACCAAAAACTACCAAAAATTACCACACCAGACCAAAACCTACTACAAACTACCACATCACAACAAAAACTACCACACCAGAACAAAAACTACCAACCCACACCAAAAACTACCAAATATTACCACACCTGACCAAAATAAATAACCTAACCACACCACACCAGACCAAAAACACTAAAAACTACCAACCCACACCAAAAAGTACCACATACTACCAAACTACCAAATATTACCACACCTGACCAGAAAAATAACCTAACCACACCAGACCAAAAACTACCACACCACTACAGAAACTACTAACAGTCTTGACCTTTACTGCACATTAATGTGATGAGATTTTGCCGCCGGTGATTTTCCATTCTACAGGTGACGTAGAAAAATAAACGTCCGTATGTGAACTATAAAATTAGTCTCACACCAGCACACAGGCGGTAAGGCAAATCAATAGAGACCAGTAGGAAACAGCAGGCACACCAATAATCCAGAGTTCTCCCTCACTTTCCCAGATTCCCAAACAAACACCAGAGTTACTGATAACAGTGGTGTGAAAATCACCTGCTTTCTCTCCACCATAATCTGCAACACTGTCATTACTATAATACCGCGGCTCCTGGTCCTGATGTAGCCACGCTCAGTGGTCCTCAACATCCACTTCAACTCAGCAAGGGCTTGTTAGTTAGCACGTTAGCTGGATTAGCAGGACTGTGTTACAGTGTGGAGAGCAGGTTAACTGTGGCACTAGGCAAGACATCTCACACTGCTCACCTGCCATCACTATACAACGGCTACGTGCCTTGTCCCGACAAGCTAATGCTCCAAATGTGGACGCTCTGAAGCCGAGTAGGCTAATAATCCCATAATAGTAATAAGACATTCATAATAAGATAATAAGCACAGTATTCATAAGGTAGCACAAGAAGCTAATAAGCACAGTATTCACAAAGGTAGCACAAGAAGCTAATAAAACCAGTATTCATAAAGGTAGCACAAGAAGTTAATAAGCACAGTATTCATAAAGGTAGCACAAGAAGTTAATAAGCACAGTATTCATAGGGTAGCATAGGAAGTTAATAAGCCCAGTATTCATAAGGTAGCATAGGAAGCTTATACGCACAGTATTTACAAGGTAGCATAGGAAGCTAATAAGCCCAGTATTTATAATGTAGCATAGGAAGCTAATAAGCTCAGCATTCATAAAGGTAGCATAGGAAGCTAATAAGCCCAGCATTCATAAAGGTAGCATAGGAAGCTAATAAGCCCAGTATTCACAAGGTAGCATAGGAAGTTAATAAGCACAGTATTCATAAGGTAGCATAGGAAGTTAATACGCACAGTATTCATAACGTAGCATAGGAGGTTAATAAGCACAGTATTCATAAGGTAGCATAGGAAGCTACTAAGCCCAGTATTCACAAGGTAGCATAGGAGGTTAATAAGCACAGTATTCATAAGGTAGCATAGGAAGTTAATAAGCACACTATTCATAAGGTAGCATAGGAAGCTAATAAGCACAGTATTCATAAGGTAGCATAGGAAGCTAATACGCACAGTATTCATAAGGTAGCATAGGAAGCTAATACGCACAGTATTCATAAGGTAGCATAGGAAGCTAATACGCACAGTATTCATAAGGTAGCATAGGAAGCTAATAAGCACAGTATTCATAAGGTAGCATAGGAAGTTAATAAGCACAGTATTCAAAAGGTAGCATAGCAAGCTAATAAGCCCAGCATTCATAAGGTAGCATAGGAAGTTAATAAGCACAGTATTCATGAGGTAGCATAGGAAGTTAATAAGCACAGTATTCATGAGGTAGCATATGAAGTTAATACGCACAGTATTCATGAGGTAGCATAGGAAGCTACTAAGCACAGTATTCATGAGGTAGCATAGGAAGTTAATACGCACAGTATTCATAAAGGTAGCATAGGAAGCTAATAAGCACAGTATCTATAAGGTAGCACAGCAAGCTAATAAGCCCAGTATTCATAAAAGGTAGCATAGGAGGTTAATAAGCACAGTATTTATAAGGTAGCATAGGAAGCTAATACGCACAGTATTCATAAGGTAACACAGGAAGCTAATAAGCATGATAGGCAGCGTGGTCAGAACTGAATGTAGGTATAGGCCTGTAGCAGAGACAAACGTGTGTACAGCTCTGCTCCAGGAGGGACGGTGTCCAACACACTTCGAACACACCTACTTAACCTGGCACTTAACAGATAAGGGTAATCAGGTGTGTTTGGGTGGGTAAAAGTGTGCTGGCCCTCCAGGACTGGAGCTGGGCACCCCTGTTATAGAGTAACACTCCATCAGCAGTGTGGAACCCGGAGGAACCAATTTACCCAGGACTATAAACACAGTAAACAGTCCCAGCACAGTCATCACACACACCTGTAATGGGGGGCTTCTAGCGTGTTTGGCTTTCACTGGGCTGATACCACGCTGTATCCGGTGATCCTCGTGGTTTAAGAGGGGATCTGTGGCTGATTGTAGATCAGGATCCTGATGAGGATCTGCAGGTGTTCTATAGGTAAGTAGTGATCTATAACCGCCGGTTACATCAATTACCATCAGACGGCAAAACCATCAGGTTTCAACCTTAGCAGTTCCAACGGTCGTTTTCAGCAGGGAGGACATATCGGCATGGATGGGTATCGGGCCTGATAGCAGCACAACATGCAGAGCATGTGGGTCATGATAGGTAACCGGTATAACCGGCACAGTCCAACATCGTAGATCACCAGTACAACCAGCACAGCCAAGCATGGTAGGTCACCTGTATAACCAGCACAGTCCAGCAGGGTTGGTCACCGGTATAACCAGCACAACCCAGCAGGGTAGGTCACCGGTATAACCAGCACAGTCCAGCAGGGTAGGTCACCAGTAAAACCAGCACAGACCACCATGGTAGGTCACCAGAGCACCATGGTAGGTCACTGGAGGTATAACCAGCAAAGTCCAGCATGGTAGGTCACCGGTATAACCAGCACAGTCCAGCATGGTAGGTCACCGGTATAACCAGCACAGTCCAGCATGGTAGGTCACCGGTATAACCAGCACAGTCCAGCAGGGTAGGTCACCGGTATAACCAGCACAGACCACCATGGTAGGTCACCAGAGCACCATGGTAGGCCACCGGTATAACCAGCACAGTCCAGCAGGGTAGGTCACCGGTATAACCAGAACAGTCCAGCAGGGTAGGTCACCGGTAAAACTAGCAGGCCACCGGTATAACCAACACAGTCCAGCATGGTAGGTCACCGGTAAAACCAGCAGACCACCATGGTAGGCCACAGGTAAAACCAGCACAGACCACCATGGTAGGTCACCAGAGCACCACGATAGGTCACCGGTATAACCAGCACAGTCCAGCATGGTAGGTCACCGGTATAACCAGCACAGTCCAGCAGGGTAGGTCACCGGTATAACCAGAACAGTCCAGCAGGGTAGGTCACCGGTAAAACTAGCAGGCCACCATGGTAGGTCACCGGTATAACCAGCACAGACCAGCATGGTAGAGCTGTCCTAGCGGTATAAAACCAGCACGACCACCATGGTTAGGGCCACAGGTGGAAAGTAATGAGCAACCAGGCAACAGAGCTACCACCAGGGGTAGGGTCACAACAGCACAACAGCAGGCACGAAGCTAGGTCACCGTTATAACCAAGTCACAACAGTCGCCAGCCATGGTCCGCAGCACCCTCGCACTGCTACAGATAGGGGTTGCGCACGGTATTCTACGGTACACAAGGAAACAGCAACATCCCTGTATCTCCATGTGGCGCTTGGTAAATCATACACAACCCTTCGCACAAGCCGACAGTGAGAGCACAAGCAACGTCTGCTAGACCATGAAGATCCGACATTGCGACAAGAAGAGCACATCATAGTCACACAACAGCACACACCCCCAGACAAAACCCCACCCCGGCAGAACCCACAGCACCCCCGCTCTACAGGCCAGTGCACCAGCAGAGCTAATGTGATACCCTTGGGAACACCCAGGAGCCCGCTGGGTACGTTGGGGACCGCATTAACAAACACATAGGATTCAGAACATTCCTCTGTGGTGACGGCATCGAGCATCAGTAGGAATGTTTGAGAATGTGCGCGTACCAAATACTGCACTGCGCGTGTGTTCAAGCATTCGCCAGACCGACCAAAGAGCAGAGACGTAAAGCCAACAGCGGATCACTCTGTTCCCGCGAATGAACACCTTCACCAGGACTAGATACGCACACTCGTACACGCACAGACGCATCCGAGAATCCAAGCCAGCAGAGATACTTACGAAATATCGGATACACGACGAACGCTCAAGGTCATCAACTTATGATTCTTGGGAGTACATGGCTAAAACATGGAAGCGCACGAAATCCACACTCACAGGTAGCTACGGGCTCGAAGGGGAAACACAGGAGGTTGCGCCTAGACTGGACCCCGTAGTAAGACGTGAAGGACGTGTGCCCAACACAAGTTCGTTGTCTGTTAAGTTGATCAAATACATGTATCACTCACATTTACTGTCTTAATAATGTTCAATTACGTGCCCTACCAAGTTTTAACGGTTCTCAAGGGGCTAGATGTACTGTGTGTGTATGGACATTACCGGCTCAATTACGGCTGTAAGTGCAGGTAGCACAGGTCGCACGCATGACGCCCATGACAGGGTTACAGACCAGAAGTTATCCGGCCTCAATATGCTTTAATAACTGGTCAAGCATATCAAAGACAATTACTGCCACGTGCAAAGATCTTAACGGCGTGTATAATGGTTCCAATTCCTATGCATTGGGATGGATGCCTCTTACTGTTAATAACGGTATTGCGCGAACAGTTACTTGTGCTAAGGTAAACCAGCGGGGCGACCAATCATAACACATCATTGTAACCTTACACACACTAGAATTTTACAAAAGCGGCATTGTATTCACTGCTTATGATGTGACCTCATCTAGCAAGTACCAATTTCATGTGAACGGAACCCATATGCACACAACCACATACACTGATTTGAATGAGAACACCGGTGACCACGAATCATAGGAACTGTTGTAAATAATCGAACCCAGAATTTAGCACAGACATGTTGATCCAGTTGGACGGGTTGGTGGTAAGGGGAAATAATTTAGAAAGGAGCATCTCTCAGGAATAGTGTACTGTTAATAACGGCTCAAGTACTGTTTTAATAACGCCTCTTACTGTTAATAACGGCTCAATTTGACTGTTAATAACGGTCAGATTACTGTAATAAACGGCTCAATTTTACTGTTAATACGCTCTTACTGTTATAACGGCTCAACTATGTTAATAACGGCTCCTTACTGTGTTAATAACGGCTCAATTTACTGTTTAATTAACGCTCTTACTGTTAATAACGGCTCTTACTGTTAATACGGACGGTTCCGCTTACTGTTAAAACGGCTCAATTACGTTAATAAGAGATATGACACCGGAAGTGTTTTCCCACGTTTGCGCCAGACACAAGTTCTCATGTTGGAGACGATTTCTAAACCAATCGATGCGTCGTTTATCTCACCTCAAGCTTATACCCGTGAGGGGCAGTCCCTCTGACGATGCCGTCCCTTTAATAACTGGAGAGAAGGGTAACAACCCCTCCATACAAACACTGGTGTAACACTACTCTATTGAAGTGTCACATGACTGTGTCCGTGTTTAATCCAGGCCAATAAACAGAACAAACCGAGATGGGATCTTTTGGCTGAGGAAAGCCAGCAACAGTCACGGCAGCAGGTCGTGGTTCCCACCCCTACAGTGCTGCCATCTATTGATGCCCCCAGGTGCGAGAACCCCCCTAAGGACGACTCCTAAGCCTCCCGTCCGCCATTTCTCTACTACTCACACTCTCTCTCATCTGCATCTAGCTGACCCGCCGTTTCCCTGTCTGTCAATCTAGCTTCTTTCTCCCCACATCCTCCTCGCTCATTTTTGTCCCTGCATTCACACTCTCGACCCTTTCATCAACGCAGATCAATTTGTGTCCACCGATTACAACTTCCCTACACCGTTGATATATCCCTACATATCACATATCCCATCCACCCCACCCACGGACTCACCCCCCAGGACCAGGAACTCCCACTGAGAACACCACACAATGGCCACTTCATCCAACCACACAGCATTGTTCTCTTCCCACCGAACCGACGCACACGGCCCCTTCTCTCTCATCCACTCTGTCCCCCATGCGTCCCCCCCAACCCCTCGGAGACTCGTCTCTCCATTTCCTCCCCCGAAGCAATCACTCCTATGCACCACACGACCACCCCCTCCACCACCACCACACTCATTTGGGAAACTAACACCCCCCCGCATCCCCTGCGAATTCATTGACCAAAAAACACTTTTCCCTGTCTCCATTTCTCTCCGTGCTCTTCCACTCCGCTCGGAAACATTACCATACAGCACCCCCCTCGGTTGCCCATCGGCTCTCCACACCTCCTCCCGGAACTCGAAAACGACAGCGCCATCTTCTCTCCCCCACCCCTCTTTCTCTCTCCCCCTCATAAAGCTGTACAGGGCACTGGACCGGCTAACTAGGCCCTTAGGGACATAGCAATGTCTCCCGGCAATGCCCACACCCAGAGGAATCCCTTCAGAGTGTGTGTGTGTGTGTGTGTGTGTGTGTGTGTGCGAGCCTGATGCCCTCACAGCGCCCTAAACGTCTTCATGCTCGAGGTCAGTTATGTTATTTAAACAGTTGTTTAGAGTCTCCGGTAATGGATACGTTCAGGAGCAAAGTAACGGCTGGAGAAAAGGTTACCTCAGGTCGGGCAGGTACGCATTAGGCGGATAAGATTCTAATGCGTAGTTGTAGTCGATCAGCCGAGACATGTTTGGTGCCTGAGGTTAGTGCCGCTGTTGTTTTAACTCCGGTGCCATGAGGCCAATGGGGATAACCGAGGAGGTGTACACAGTGAGGGAGGTGGAGGTGGAGGTGGTGGTGTTTATTTTACTTCCAGAGCTGGAACACACGTTTATACACAACAGCTCCTGACCTCAGGCAACAAGAAAACATTCATTCATTCATTCATTCGTCCGTCCGTTCATTCATTCAACCATTCGTCCGTCTGTTTGTTCATCCATCCATCCATTCATCCGTATGTTTGGTCATTCATTCATCCGTTCGTTCATTCATTCATTCATCCATCCATCCGTCCTGTCATTTGTTCATTAATTCATGCATCCATCCGTTCATTCATTCATTCATTCATCCGTCCATTCATTCATTCATTCATCCATCCATCCGTCCGGTTATTCATTCATTAATTAATTCATCCATCCATCCGCTCCGTCATCTGACTTCCATTAAGCATTCATTAATCCATCCGTCATCAGTCACCGGTCATTTCGTTCATTAATTCATTCATCCGTTCCTTCGATTCATTCATCATTATATTCAACGTCCATTCGGTATCATTCATCCGTTCAGTTCATCATCAGTTCACAGCATCCTTTGCCGTCCGGTAATTCGTTCATCTATTCATTTGTCTGTCATTTCCACATTCATCACTTGAGACCATTCGTCCGTCTGTTTGTTCATCCATCCATCAGTATGTTTGGTCATTCATTCATTCATTCATCCGTTCATTCATTCATTCATCTGTCCATTCATTCATTCATTCATTCATTCATTCATTCGTTCATTAATTCATTCATCCATCCATCCATCCGTTCATTCATTCATCCGTCCATTTATTCATTCATTCATCCATTCGTCCGGTCATTTGTTCATTAATTCATGCATCCATCCGTTCATTCATCAGTCCATTCATTCATTCATTCATCCATCCGTCCGGTTATTCGTTCATTAATTAATTCATCCGTCCGTCCGGTCATTTGTTCATTAATTCATTAATCCGTCCGTCCGGTCATTCGTTCATTAATTCATTCATCCGTCCGTCCGGTCATTCATTCATTCATCCATCCGTTCATTCATTCATTCATTCATTTATCTGTCCATTCATTCATTCATCCGTCAGTTCACTCATTTGTCCGTCCGGTCATTCGTTCATTAATTCATTCATCCATTCGTTCATTCATTCATCCGTCCATTTATTCATTCATTCATCCATCCGTCCAGTCATTTGTTCATTAATTCATGCATCCATCCGTTCATTCATTCATTCATCCGTCCATTCATTCATTCATTCTTTCATCCATCCGTCCGGTCATTCATTCATTATTTCATTCATCCGTCCGTTCATTCATTCATTCATTCATCCGACCGTCCGGTCATTCGTTCATTAATTCATTCATCCGTCCTTGCCGCGTCATTCCTTTCATCATTGGTTTTCCGGCCGTACGTCGTCATTTCGTTCATATGTAATGCATTTCAGCGTTCCGGTCATTAATTCATTCATCCGTCCGTCCGGTCATTTGTTCATCCATTCATTAGTTTAAGACTGGGACTGGGAAAAGGGAAACGTATGAATTCAGGCAGTACTTCACGAATCCAGATGCCGCATCTACTCAGGGGTCCCGGTCCTGAAGCCTAGACTCCAGTTACTCGTGGTTCTGGCTGCATGTTTCGGGTAGGTGTGTTCTGTGGTGTGGGGATTCTAGAGTGTTCACAGGGGACGCCCTCCAACCAGGTGAGCCTGAAGTCTCCTTTAACGTGTGCCAGGACTTTGCTCCACTAATGCATCCGTCAGTGTTGAAGCAGGAAGCTGCCACCATCGTGCTTCACTGCAGACGGCGGAGTGAAGGTGGGCAACCCTCCCACCTCCCTCCAAACACAACACGCTGCACTCTTACTGGAGCTCATCCGGAGCAGATCGTCCGGAAGCAGTTCTCCATCTAACGGCTGTTCCTGCTGCAAAGGCAACGTGCCTTACAGCATCGGCATGCAGAACGTCATGGAACCGTCATTGTTCTCAGTTCTAATGAACCTGAACATAAACATCCATTTACACTGGTCTAGCCACTCGTCAGCCCAGATTACAGAGAGAGAGAGAGAGAGAGAGAGAGAGAGAGAGAGAGAGAGAGAGATCCATTTCATCCTATTCATCCCTTTCCCCACAGGACAATGTGAAGGAATGAGTGTGTGAACAAATAAAAGTGAGAGATGACTGGAGCTTTCACTTCTCCGTCTCTGAGTGAGGTCAGTCCAGCTGAACAGGAGTAACACGAGAAAACGCAGCGAGGAGGTGAGAAAAGAGGGGAGAGAGAGAGAGAAAAGGAAAACACAGAGCAGAGGGGTGAGTGACATCAGCTACACACAAACACAGCTGGGAAAGAAAGGGGGAGAGAGAGAGAGAGAGAGTCAAAGAGAGAGTCAAACAGAGAGTCAAACAGAGAGAGAGAGAGAGAGAGAGAGAGAGAGAGAGAGAGAGAGAGAGAGAGAAAAAAGAAAGTCAGTCAACGAGAAAAGTGAAAGAGGAGAGAGGGAGAGAGAGAGAGAGAGAGAGAAAAGGTCAGTCAAAGAGAAAAGTGGAAGAGGACAGAGAAAGAGATAGATAGAAAGAGAAAGAGAGAGAGAGAGAAAGAGAGAGAGAGAGAGAGAGCGAGAGAGAGAGAGAGAGAAAGAAAGTCAGTCAAAGAGAAAAGTGGAAGAGGAGAGAGGGAGCAAGAGAGAGAGTGTGTGAGAGAGAGAGAGAGAGAGAGAGAGAGAGAGAGAAAAAAGGTCAGTCAAAGAGAAAAGTGGAAGAGGAGAGCGAGATAGACAGAGAGAGAGAGAGAGAGAGAGAGAAAGAAAGAAAGAAAGAAAGAAAGAGAGAGAGAAAGAGAAAGAAAGTCAGTCAAAGAGAAAAGTGGAAGAGGAGAGAGGGAGCAAGAGAGAGAGTGTGTGAGAGAGAGAGAGAAAGAAAGTCAGTCAAAGAGAAAAGTGGAAGAGGAGAGAGAGAGAGAGAGAGAGAGAGAGAGAGAGAAAGAAAGTCAGTCAAAGAGAAAAGTGGAAGAGGAGAGAGCGAGAGAGAGAGAGCGCGAGAGAGAGAGAGAGAGAGAGAGAGAGAGAGAGAGAGAGAGGTTATAGACCCT